>JANVCL010000002.1:5979881-6009403 GCA_026546855.1 Erythroxylum incrassatum
AATTTAAAGAAATGCAGGATCGATTGGAACTTTTATGTTCTACACATAATGTTCGTTCAGACTAAACATGTACTCATATTGATATATTAAATACTTATGACGTTTTGTTTATTTTAATTATCATTTTATGACATATTCGGGAATTGCAATTAAATTATAAATTGTTTGCATTTATTCAATTCTTGTTATACATGAATAATTATTAAAATTTATTATATATTCAAAAAATGAAGAATTATTAAACAAATTTATTTCATAAATATTATTTAATAGTTATTAAATAAATATTATTATTTTAAATTAGCAAATATTTAATTAAAATTATTTTCGTTAATTTGAAACAAATTTAAATAAAAAGCTAATTACAAATCTAATTTATTCAATAATTTTTTTAAAATTGAAAATTTTAAATTTAATAATTAAATTTGATTAAATTTAAAATTATTCCAATATTCAGATCAATAAATACAAATCAAGAAATTCTAATTTATATTAAAACATTATTAACATAATTATTATAAATAAATTAATTTTCAGGAAATTTATATTTTATAAAATAATTACAATCCGCGACGTCTGTTAATTCAGACGTCGTAGAATATTCTTTTTTTCGACGTCCTTTAAACGTCGTTAAAACCACAACGATCACTGACGTTCTCTCCAAACGTCGTAAAATACACCGCTTTTTCCTGACGTCTCTATGAACGTCGCAGAATAGATAAGGACAAAATTGTTGTAGCGACCCCTGTGTTATACGAAAGTAGCTAATTAAACCCTGAGATATAAAATGTTACTCTATTAACCTTATTTTTTCAATTTTGCTGCAAAAAAACCCTTAGCCGTGTGTTGTTAAGGGGCTGTGAGTTAATAAAATTTCAACTCAGGATTTTTTTTGCTAATTTTTATATGTCAGGATTTTTTTAGCAATTTTTGAATAACACAGGGTTATTAAGGTAATAAATTCAATAGATAAGCATTCTACGATGTCTTGCATCAGACATCGCAGAAACCTATTACCTACTCCACAATCTACGACGTCTATTGTGACGTTTTAATAGACGTCGTAGAAGGTTTTATGCGACGTCTGTTTGGCTTCTACGACGTCTACTAGATGATGCCAAATGTACCTTTTTGTTGTAGTCAATAGCTTTTGCTAGTTAATATAATTACTTTCATTTTTCAAAAAAAAAAGAATAAACTAACTTATATACAATACAAAAGACTCCAATTAATGGCTGATGTTTATCGATGAAAATAATATACTGGCTTATATCTGTAGTCATTTGAATCTTTTATTTATTCTCCTTAATCGTTAAGTGCACTACCAGTGATTTGCGTCAGCGTTGTGTTGGGTTGTAATGTTGGAAAGAAATGATTTGCCCAACTGCTCTGTTGTGATGTTGCTGGTGAACTAAAGCCAACCGAAGCTTAAACAAATTGTTAAATTGCTAACAATGTATTGCTGTGTTGTCGGAAAGAGACGATTTGTTCCATTATAGTGTTGTGTTCTGACGTTGCCGTCTTGAGTAATGTCACCTGAAAGATAGACAAATTTGTAACCATTATTTGAGGTTGAGTGTACGGATGTGTAATATATATCATTTTTACTTAATCAAACAAGACAAAATAACTTCTCCAGCTCTACCCCAACCCAACGCAGACTTGTTTTGTTTTAGGAAAATTTTTGCTTAATGGCATCATCTCCCTTCTTGAATACAAGATGATTCTGTTTACATATAAAAAGTAATTTATATTTCAGGAAATATGGGACAATTGTTGCCTCTGTCAATTAAGGCTCATTGACGATGTAAAGCAAGTGATACTTTACTACTTCTAGTACGTGGCGTTGTTGAAAGCAAGCGCATCAGTAGGCAGTTCAACAATTTCAATTTATAATATCTAAAACGTGATTCCGACGTACCACCATGAATTTCAATTTTTGGCAGAACCAACCCTTTTGTCTTCTTGCTTTATGAATTATGTAAGATCATTCCGCATGAGTTGTTACGTTGTACACATAAAAGATACCGTTGGAGCGTAGTAATTTTTTCACAAATGGAGCGTCTAAAGTTCTACGCCTTTTTATACTTATCTTCACTCTCCATTAGCATCATTTACCGTGTCAAGTCTTTTCATATTTGACAGGTCAAGTCCATTTTTGTCTTTCCATAATTTTCTTTATCCTCCTTCTTAGGTTGGTTCTATTTCTTTAGTACGCCTTATCATGTTTTTAAATAAATTATTTCTTTAGTCTTACTTGCCTCTTATTTATGCACTCTTTTGCGTATATGCATTATTTAGTGCTGAAACAAAAGTGTTCTCAATGTATACAAAAGTATTAAAAAAAGATGAATATCAAGTGATACTGGAAATCAAAAGTTTGGATTGTGTAAACACTACAAGAAATACACATAATAAAACATCGTGGATTGTAAAGACTTTTCGTGATGCTTAAAAAACGAGATGAAAAGTTTGAATTTTTAAACACTTTTTGTGACATTTTTTTATTAAAATCTCACGAAATTAAAACGGCAACGTTTTGTTGAACAAAACGTCGTCGTTTTTTTTTTTTGAAAGTAAACAAAATGTCATTGTTAGCGTTTGCCTTTGTTTAACTAACGCGCGTTCATTTCCTACCATTTTGCTGGTTTTTTCTTCTTTGATTCTTCTATGGTTTCTTCTTATCTGGTTTCTTCTCTCTACCTTCTTCCCACCCAAATGTGAGGCCTCTAGTAGCGCCACTCCTTCTTCCTCCACTAAGAAGCCCAAGCGTTTCGAGATTAAGAAGTGGAGCACTGTTGCTCTCTAGGCATTACGTCTCTATTTCACAATTCTCCACCGGAGGCACTGCCAGCGCCGCCACCACCATCCAGCAATCCACGCCTACTCCTTCGATTTTGATTTCGTTCCTGTTTCCAAGATTATTGGTTATTTGGTATTGAATTTTTCAAATTTTTGATATTGTTGATCTAGGGTTTTATGGAATCGATGACAAAATAAGCTATGAACCAGAAGTCGAGCTGTTGTGCTATTTGTGAGACCTCTAATCACACTTCTATTTGCCCTTTCTGTGTCAACTACAGGTACTCCTTTCACAATTTGACGACTTCGATGTCTCAATACATTTTTACCGTATGGAATGGAGGGATATGTAATCTTGGATTTGAAATTTTTTGTGACAAGTTTATGGTAATGATATGTAACCTTCAAAATATATGGTTTCCATGGAAGGTCTTCGTTTTTGGTGATATTTTAGTGACTGATGGTGCTAGCAGTAGTTGCGGTATGTTTTAGTTTAAATGAGTTCAACACATCGTTGAAATCCTTGAAGATTCATCGAGATTCATTGTGCTCAAAATTGAGCGATGTGCTTGTTGCAAAGTTTTGGCTTTAATCCACCCCATCCCATTTCAATCTTTCTCTCCTTTACATCGTCTGAACATTTTTAATGATCATCATAAATTTTTATGTAATGGAGAAAAAGGGAAATTTCAAAATGGTTTAATTTATTTGACGATAATCAAGGGAAGGAAGATGATCAACTAAATTGGAGAGTGCTTCAGAATGAAAAGCTTGCCAGCTTGAGGGAGAAGCTTCATTAGAAAAAGTAACAACTCATACAGGGTTTGTTCTTCATTGAGTACCATTAAACATATAAAAGCTCTGCAGCTTGTGTAGACTATTTCCATTTATTGTACTTCCCAGGAAAGGCGAAGGTTGAGAGGATGTCTTATGACTTGAATATCAAATATGGAGTTCTTGAATCAGCTCATAGTGTGGTATGCCTTTTTTCTTCTTATTTTGGGATTTTATGATGTTTATCTGTTGCATGGTTATAATGCACTACTCACTTGTAGGTATTTCCCTCACGGGGTAAATTATACTATGCATAGTTTGTTTCCTTGTGCAGTTAGAAAGAAATCGAGTGGAACAGCTAGAGAAATTCTATCCAAACCTTATTTGCACTCAGAGTTTGGGGCATGTAAGATATCTAATTGTTTTTGGCATACCTCTTTATCTTTACCTTCAATGGATATTGTATGTGGTTAACCAACTCCTGGTTCCTGCTTACTTGGAGAGTCCAAGTTTGTGCTAACCTTTTTTTATTCTTTTTAAGTTTTGTTTGATTGTACTGAGGAAGGTCATTGATGTGTAACACAATTTTAAACTGCAGATGGCAATTACCTCTGAACTGCTCCATAAACAATCAGTAGTTATAAAACAGATATCGAAATTGTTTCCTCAACGTCGGGTAAGTGTGCCAAAAGTGAATTTGTCCTACATAATTTAGCTTCCATCTTGGCTTTAACAAACTCAATGAAGGGTATATTACATTCAGTGCCAATGCATTGAGAGCTTGCATATGTTTCCTGAGTTCATCCAATACCAATTTGCAACATCAAACTCTGATTATTGAAGAACCTTGTAATGGTAATTGGAAGCCTCAAAAAGGCAAACCTTGTGCCTTTGGTGTTTGTTATTTTAGAAAAAGTAATAGATAAGGACTGGTGATTCTAGTGTGGGGAATGAATAAACGATAGTCATTCATATCTTTGAAGTAACTAACTGAGGTAAATTTCTGAAAAAGGATGTAATGAAATAATAGCACCTTTTGGTCCCTGGCGGCAGTAGTCTACTGAAAGTTATTCATTGGTTGACAGTGTCTGTATCTCAGTCTTTATTTAAGCTTTGATGTGAACATCTGTTTTTTAGATATTTCAATAACTACTTTTCAAGGGTGATCTTGAATCAGTTCATTGGTTTGTAGATAAATGTAGACGAAGAACGAAAAGACAGCTCTAGTGGCCAATATGACCGAATATGCAATGCAAGATTACCTAGAGGACTTGACCCTCACTCTGTCCCATCAGAAGAGCTTTCTGTGTCCTTAGGGTAAGTCTCTACTCTTTCTTCTTTCACAAAACAGTACAACTCTAAGTGTATGTGCATTATTAATCTTACTGTTTTTAGCTTTCTGAGATAACCTTCTATTAGGTTAACACTTGCTTTGAACGTTTTGCACTGACACTTTTTACTCATGATTGGAAACTCAGATACATGGTACAACTTCTAAATCTTGCTGTCCGTATCTTGGCTGCCCCGGCTCTTCATAACTCGGGTTTTGCAGTAAGTGCTGCTGTGCCTCATTAGTAGCATTAAGCTTGTTTAGATGTTGTTTAAAGTTCATAAAGGCCCTTTTGGCCTTGTTTCATTTGTTAAATAATTGTTCATAAATGCATGTACGACATGTTATCATGGAACTTTTACATTATGATACCTATTTGATGTCTCAATGTCTCTTCATATGCTTACCGATTCATCAGTAAATTCATGTTTGTAACTTCTATTTTTTGATCACCTGCAATGCTTTGCCATAGCACATTTCCCAAGTGATATAGAAAAATTAAGCGATTGATTATTTCAGATCACTATAATCTAGTTGTTAAATTCAGTTAAAACCAAATGTAAATTCTTCTTAGGGTTCCTGCTCTAGGATATGGCAAAGAGATTCCTACTGGAATGCACGCCCTGCTTCTCGAAGGTATGTTAACTTAAACTAAATTCTATATTTAGCACAAAGATTGCTTGCCCTAAATACTTTTTGTTTTTTGCAGTCATGAATATCCACTTTTTATTCCACGCCAAAATTATTGCTCTGCTAGTGGTGATAATTCTTGGACTGACAGAAGTTCAAGTAATTTTGGTGTCACGTCAGTGGAATCAGATAGAAGACCACACCTCGATTCTTCTAGAAGTAGTAGCTTCAATTATTCTTCTGCCTCCTCACATTCTATTCAAATGCACCAAGACTTGCAGAAAGGGATTGCCCTTCTTAAGAAAAGTGTGGCATGCATAACAGCTTATTGTTATAACTCACTATGCTTAGATGTTCCTGCAGAAGCATCAACTTTTGAAGCATTTGCAAAACTATTAGCCACTTTATCCTCTTCAAAGGAAGTTAGATCTGTTTTTTCCTTGAAAATGGCCTGTTCAAGGTATTTCTTTGTGCATCATTTAATCTTCAAGTTTACGATGCTATTCACAACAATTGTTCATCCTGCTCTTTTTTGTTGCAAGTTCGAATACTTCGACCTGGATGCGTGTCATTCAGATTTTCAGCAACTATTTTCCTTTTATGGTTGCCCATTTCTAGTTAGTTTTTAGCCCTTAATTGCATTTGGTAATTTTAGATTGAACCACTTTCTTATTGAGTTCTAGGTCGTGCAAGCAAGTCCAGAAGTTGAACAAATCTGTTTGGACTGTAAATTCTGCCATTGCTTCAAGTGCTTTATTGGAGAGTGCACATGCCCTACATGTTACGGTAATATATAAATTTTGTTTTCTGTGACAATTTCCTGTAGTTAAGTTGAGGACTCTACTTAGTTACACAAAAGCAGCAGTATTCTACCATTACTGATTATGTAACTTAACACATTTGGTTATATTTGAACCTCAGATATTAATCTCTGTAGTTGCATTTCTTGAGTGTTTCATGCTTGCTTTTTGTATGCAGAAAAACATAAATGATGGTAATTTTCCAAATTCTGCCACAAGTTTTCTCGAAGCTGCTGAGATACCAGACACTGGAAAGACTGAATGCCTTTTTGAGGGATGGGATCTTGTGGAACACCCAACTTTTCCTCCTCCACCATCAGAGGCTGAGGATATTGAGCATTGGACTCGAGCCATGTTTATTGATGTCACAAAGAAACGTTGAGGTGATTAAACAGTCCTCAATTCTTTTGCAAGTTATCAGGCAGATAATTCTGGGCTTACTAAACATTGAATGAGTACAAATGTGATATGTCCTACAATATCTAATTGAAAAGTTTTAGATAGTCAATATTGGTGCTTATGGAAAGAACTAGTATGGCCCCACTTTTTGATAAATCTGGCGAGTTGTCTTGGTATCGCCTCCCAATGCCAACTTCATATTGGTGTAAAATGTGCGAAAAGCCGAGTGTTCTTTTCATTTTCTAAGGTTTTGAAGAAGGAAGGATGGAATTTTTGCTTGTCTTGTGTTTTCCTTCTAGAAGCTAAGAAACACAACTTGGATTTACCTTTCAGGTCAAGTCATTCTCAATATTTTTGACTCATGCTTGAACTTTGTGGGCTATGTTTCTATTTGGTTGCAGCTTGTAACATAATCTCATACTGTTTTCTTTCTATATATTCCAAAATCATTTGATTTTAGTTCTTCATTTTCTCTAACATAGTTCATCATTTTTATGCTTTGGTGGTTTATCAGTAAGTTCAATTTTGTGACTTATGTTTGTCTAAATTGATAGGTGAAGTAAGCAGATGTACAGGGTAGCTTGCTCGGCCGTTTTCCACTATGTAAATAGAGAAAACTTGCAGTTGGAATGTACATATCCATGATATAATCAATGCCTAATATTTAGCTTGTTTTATTTTCCTTGGGGTTGATAAGTTGATTCCCCATTTCAACAAGATAGTAACCTTTTAGTATATTTATCATTTGCTTGGCCTCTCTTAGGCCAGAGCAACCAAAATACGAAAACATCAGTAGTTCTATTTCGTAGTCAATGATAATTCGATATTGCTTCATCATCTACAAAACCTTTAGACTGTCTGATGTTTCATTAATTTATACTTTTCAAATTTCTGAAGTGCCTGCACACTGTTGTTTCGGCTATTTTGGCTTTTGTTCAGTTCCCAGTTTGATTCTTTAATCATCTACAATAATTCAAGGACACGAAAAGGTTAATTTCCGGAAACTTCAATCCTATCGTGACTTATTCCCGCTGTCGATGACATGACAGCATCTGTTAATGATTCACCATAGTTGCTCTTCGATTTTGGAGGCCTACCAAATGCCGTTGTCTAAATCCTTTCGGCGAGTTCCAAGTACCTAGGACTTGCACCTTTTTTGGAATAAAGACATGACAAAGTGAGATACAAAATTGGGCAACACCTGATTAAAGTGGAAAATATTCGACGCAAAACTGTGACACGTGATCAAGCTGCTAATACTTTGTCTGTTCAACCACGCCGTCACACATAAGTGGTAAAAACTCAGACATGGTTTCATGCCCTTATGAAGGAAAATGTAAGGTTGTTCGACCTATATATCATCCTCCAAGCGGAGACTTTGCTCTCGCATTTAGAGTTTTGTGCTCATCTTTTCATATTTTCCAACTTGTACATTATCATCCTAACTCAAAAAATGCAAAGCAAAGTCAAAAATCAGGCCGAAGATTTCAGCAACTATCTATGAATCCATAATAAAGAAAAGTTTGAAGGAAAAGTGAATAAATGAAATGAGTCGGAAAGAATCTTCAAATCTCAGCAAGACGATAGAGGGAGCAAGAACTGGTTCGCCGAAGTTGGTATCTTGGCACAGTACGAGTTACATCAGAAGATAGTACCATGTCCACTTCCTGCTTGGGACAAATGACAAATGAGAAAACAATAGTTCAGAAATTCTGCATCATTAACTCCAACATGAGAAGCTGTTTTCCTATGTGATCTTTATTCATTTCTTTTGTATGAATGGCTACTTCATTTGCTGTAATTTGTGCAGGATGCTGTCAAATTGGGCAAGCTAACAAGTACAACAAATGAAAGTGTGAATCCTGATAAATTAATGCATTCTGTAATGGTTTTGGCCAAATAGTAGTGAACTCAGTTGGAAACAATGAAATTTCGTTAATATCGATTAAATTTTGTTGACCTTCATCTCCTAGATGAACTTAAAAATGAATTATCATGACCTGTCCAATAAGATGTCTGTGAATTTAAGTTATGTTTCCACATCAATTAAACAACAAGGAAGTAGACATTTCTATGGAATACTAACAAGAACAATCATTCAAGCCGATCTGAAAACTGTGGATTCAGTACCTTGTGTTTCTTGAGGCTTTTATTCTTCTCTGTCAACTGAAACACTTTGTTCTCCAACTGATTAATATAAGCCTGCAAAGCATTAAAGAAACGTTCTAGAGATCAACTTCAATGGCTGATTTTTAACTGTATCAAAAGAGAAACACATTGCCAAATCGATTTCAAAGATAACCTGCTTCCTTGCTCTCGACCTTGCAGCAGACTGACGATTTTTTATCATCCTCTTTTGTCTTCTCTCAATGGTTTTCTCCATCGTTTCCTCCGAAAACCGGCGCTTCTTGTCAACACCTTCTTGAGATTCTGAAGATTTCGCAGACATTGTTGACATAGACATTGCCATAACCATTTGGCTCTCGGACTGTCCCATGTCCATGACGGAACCGTCATAAACTGTTCCGGAAGAGGCGTGAAAATTAGAACCCAACATTGTCATCTGATGCTGCTGTTGAGCTGTTGCCATCTGAAACCTGTACCAATCTTCCTGTTGAGGCACTACAACCACAGGGTCGAGGCCCATGACTGGCTGATGATCGAGTAGCGATCCGTTTTGATATCCTACATTGATTACACCGGCACGGACTAGGAAATCTTCAAGCGTAGTTTCTCCAAGGTTTTGATGATGGGATCTACTCGTTTCCATGGTGCTTGCATCTTCTTGATGAACAATGTCCTTCCACACCTCATCGACCGTTTTCTTACAGAAAGTCTCATTCAAGTTAAAGTTCCCTCGAGCCAACGAACCAGGCGATGAAGAATTAGAAGAAGAAGAAGAAGAAGAAGAAGGATTTTGCATCAGCTGTCCTTCTTCAATGGACGTCACATTTTTCAGTAACTCATCAAAATGCATACTATTTATAGGCTTCGCTACACAATCCATACGACCATATAATGGTCTTTCTCTAGCCAGAGCTGGGAATTGCTGCTCCTTAGCACTATTTGGTGATGCCATAACTTTATTTTTCTTACGTCACATATCAATTGATTCCCAAAAGTTCCCAGCAATCAGGAACAAGTAAAGCTCTCAAACAAACACTTTTCAAGATACCAACAACGTGGTAATTCAGATCACGTAAGATTAAGTTGGAGTGTCAGCTAAAAAAGTCTTACAGAATCATGAACCTTTTTCTGCATTTCTGCAACTGAAAATGATTAATGGGATTAATCATAACGATTGCTCGCAAAATAGTTGACGTCTTGAAGGGTGTACTTGGATCTTTGAATGCTAAGAACTACTGGGTATGCAAGTGAACATGGATATAGTAACAATGACAGGAATGGCCAAGAGTGAAATCATGAGCCACCAGAAAGATCGAAGAAACAGTTAGAAGGAAAGACCTGGCAGAAGTTGACGAAGTGGTTAGTGAGATCCTATTTTTGGATGAAACGAGAGAGAGGGGAAAAGAAATCTCCAACAGCCAAACCTGATTTTCATGCTAAAAGAGAGCAGAAAACTCAACACCCTAACTAATACGAAATGGCCAAATGTTTCACATTTTTCTGTCTCTTCTTTTATTTGTAGATCTCCAATTCTCTTGGGACTTTGGCGGACAGCTTAGTACAGTATGATGGTACTCAATGACCCAGGAGTAACAGTAAAACCGTTAAAGAGCCGATACAGACTTTGACAAGTTAAATAAACGAAAGGTGGGCTTGGTTGGACCATGCCTTAGTGGACCAAATTCTAAGGGGTTCATGGTTAATAGGTGTAGGAGGTAAGGAATGAAAATTATATAAGGAATAAAATAGGTTTTTTAGAAATAAAAAAGATAAGTAATAGAATAAAATAGGTTAACTTATCTATTTGATTAGATAACTTTTAATTTTAACTATATTTTATTTTTTAATAAATATTATTTAAAGTATATTAAACAATATGCAAAACACAATATATTAATTATTATGTAATTTTAAATCATATAAAACATAAATGAAAAAATATCTAATCAAATCTTTTATATAGATTATAATATAAGTAAATTAATATCGAAAATAAATATTAAAACATATAAAAAAGTCAAGTAATATTATATAAATCTCAAATTAAATATCCAAGTTGAATAAATAGTTAAATACATAATAAACAGAAAGATGGGTTTGTGGGTATTGTGAGAATTATGTGTAAAACATAAGGACAAAAGAGATTAAAAATAGGCTCATTAATTAATTCGAAAAATTTACCTGAAAAAGTACAGTTTATTAAAAAGTTATATCTTGGCTGTCAAAAAAGTTATATATATTAAAAAAGTATTTTTTATTTTACATTCAAATACTTATTTTTCTTTAAAAAGATTTTTACGGTAGAAAAAAGTACTTATTAGTTTTCAAAAAGTCCATCCAAATAAGCACTAAAATTGAAATAATTGATTTTAATTTAAAATTTACCGTTTAATTTGGAGTGCCATCGTAACGTTGCAAGGACTGTTATCTCCTGCGAATAGTTTAGGTCAGGGTGTAGTCCAAGCCCATTGAGTGCGTGAGCCAGGAAAGCTCCAACGACCAACTCGTGCAAATGGTATTGCCAGTTGTATGAACAAGAATGGCCACATCTCTCCACCAAAAACACAAAAAAGGGTATTTTTCCACTTAAAAGTGTCCATAAGGGAGATAATCAATTACATGCCATACCTGAGGAGTTGGTGCTCTTCGGCCTTTAGACAAGAAGAAAGTGATCGTGACATTTTGTTCCTAGTGAAAATGATGGCCCTAACTTCTAACTCAAGAGTTAGAGGTTAGAGAAGATGGGTAAAATTTGTACATGTTTCAGAGCAAACATATTCTCGTATGAATGGAAGTGTGCTGGTATGGAGAAAGGTTTTAGTTCCCAGCTTCCTTTTAGTCCTTAAAAACAAAAGGTTATAGCAATAGCATGGCATGTCATGTTCAGTTCAGTTCAGTTCAGTTAATTAGACCGAAACAAGATACAACTGTTATAAACTATTTGATTTGTTTCCATAGAAGAAGAATATCCCAACTTCGTCAATGCCACTGACTTGGGGAATTCTTTGTCCATACGCATATGGACAAAGAAAAAGCATTTCCAGTGGCTAGTAATGCTTCCTTCTCTCAGTCCACCAAATTTCGCTGGAGAATCATTCACTCCAAAGGGATCTTTTGTGTTCTCTACACAACACCAGCAAAATTCATCATTTATTGCTTGACTTTTGTATGGATTCCTACCTAATTGGGTCACTTGAACTCGATGTGGGAACAATTTACAGATTGTAACTGTCTGTAGTTGAAGATTTGGATGGATACTGTCCAGATTGTGTTTCTTTCTATAGTATTGTCTTCCTATCGCAATTCGCAAGACTTTGCTTGAAGCACCCAATTAAATTTTGGACTACGGATCCTTTGTCCAATATTAAGTTGTTTTAGGCATTGGATAAGGTTAAACAGTCTGTAAGATATTTAAAACAACGTCATTTTAAGTATTGAATAGATGATTCAAACTTTAAATTCTGATATTATTTTTTTAACACTGTTTTTTCTTTTTTTCAAATTAATGAAATATTATCTATTTTTAAATAATTTTTCATTAAAAATATATATAATCATTCAATACTAATTAAAAAATAGTGCATGCTGTTTAGTCATAAAGATGACAAAAAAATTAGAAAGTGAGTCTTCTACATATTTTTAAATGTCAATATCAATCTCTCAAAATTTTCAAGATCTTTTTAAGTTTTCATTCTCCTAATTTCAAACATCCAAATATTATTTAAATTGGGTAAAAATTTTAATTTATAATTTTCTGTGTACAATAAAAATTTAAATATACATTCAAATAACATAGCTCTAAGTTGATTGACTTAGTACTTGGAAAACTAAGTTATGATGATAAAAATTCTAGTAAGGATAGAGATGGTAAAAAAAATTTATCTTTGTAAAAGAATTTCATTGAGTCTAGAATTAAGTAAAGTTATGTAAAACTAGACCTCTGCTTATATGAAATTGTTGAGCATGATTTTGATATTAATTAAAGAAATTAACTACCATTAGCTCAAATGACATAAAACAATGTACTTTCAATTAATAAATTTGAGGATTGAGACGAAGGAAAATAACACATTAAATTCTCTATTCTAATTACTTTGTTCTAACTCTATTTTATTAAATCTTATCTATAAATTTTATATGAGGTCTATATAAATGTGTGAATAAGGTTTAATAAAACATGATAGGAACATTATAACCAAAACGGGAGATCTGATTTCGGAAAATAAAACAATGATTGTGGGTGTAAATTATGAAGAGCTTTGAGGGCAGTTTCTTGGACAGGAAGGACGAGGATAAGATTAAAGTTAGTACCCTAAGTGACGAATTAACATTCGATTATTGTCGCTTGTACACGTGACCAACGGGACTTTACATTATGTTACTGTACCATGTAAAGAAGAAAAACTATAAATAGATACTTAGCGAGAAGAGAAAACCATATAAAAGCAAAGGTTAGTTACTGAAAAAGTAAAAGAAGATATGGTTCTCTTTTGTCTAGCTTTTAGCAAAATGTGCAGAAAGTAGATTCAGGGTGGTGCTTGCCGTTTTAAAAAGCTTATCTTATGTTTTAGCCAATACAATAATGAAGCAAGGTCCGTGGGAGATGGGAATTGAAGGAAAAGATGAGTCAATAATTAAGAAAGAATACCAATGTCAGCATTAATATAAAGCAAAAAAGTTGCCTCTTTTTTACGTCACCTGATTAATTTGGGAAGTGGGCATCCCTACACTTGTACTAATTCTGCTTACCGATATGAAGTAGTGCAAGAATGGATTAACTTGGTACTACTACTAAGCCTATTTTTTAGTAAGGATTGAGATGTTTATCATAAGTTTTTTTGGTGAAGTTGGAATATAATTCTTAGTCTCTAAGAAAGATGTAATGAAAAATTATAATGTTTTAAAGACTTGCCTAAAAGTTAAATCATGAATATAAAAGTTTTAATGATGAAAAGATTCGATCAGTATTAGATTATCGTAAAATCATTAAAGGTTGAATAAAATTAAAAAATTTAAAATATGATTAAAAGAAATTGTCTTTATTTATTAAAATTTTGATGTTTAATTAAAAAAGATTATTAAATAAAAATTAATTGATTTATTTTATTTTATAAGAATTTATTTAATTAAAATTTTGACCGGTTAATTAATAAACTAATGCTCCCTCCTATTCAAAATAAGTGTCGTTTTAGAGAAATGCACACTTATTAAGAAAGTTAATGAAATGTCTGATATATCCTAATTAATTACATATTAAAATGTCTTGAAAATATAATATGTGTAATTAAGATGTGAGAAAAATTAAAGGGTAATTTTGTAAGTAAAATCATAAATATGCATAATAAGTCACAGACGACACTTATTTTGAATAATTAAAATTTCTCTAAAACGACACTTATTTTAAATAGGAGGAAGTATGTTTTTAATAATAAAAGTTATTAAAATGAATCAAGTCAGAAAGTTAATAACCAAATCGAAAACTTAAAAAATTCAAGACTTTTACGATTGAACAGATTGAATTATTGGGAGAAAATAAGTTAATTGTCACATTTTTACTGTTTTATTTTCATTTTTTTCAATGCTAATCATATTATAAGCCCAAACAGACACATTTTTTTATTAAAAGAAAATTATTTATAAATATAGCAAAATCTTGTTAACATCCGGTTCCCATGGTGGGCACCTTATTGGTGATCAAGTAATCGCAGAGAATGACGCATGCTCGATCGAGATCATGCATGCCCACTTGGGCAACTTCATCAACCTTTTGTTTTTTTATTTGTCCCTCTTTTGTTTTGTTCCTGAAACTACATTGCAATTCTGACTGACTTGGCAGATTTCTTGATTGAGGCGGATTTTGCTTAACTTTATGACTCGATAGATACCAAGTGGCCGGCCTTTGTTAGTTTGGTTTATCCAGAGAGAGCTAAGAGACTGTAATTTTTCCACCTTAGCTCAAATTTTGATAACGTTTAGAACTCTCGTTACACTAAGGGGTGTTTATTTGGAGTTAAAGGGGAGAAATGTATAGGTATAGAATGAAAACTTATGTTTGATATTAATAGGAGGTACAACTTTCATTCTTTTATTTTTAGCAATATTTAATACCTGTAGATTACTAGAGAAATGAGATTCATTGTTAGCTGTACTCCATTCTCATTCTTTACTATATTCATTCATATTTTTATCCTCGTTACCTTCATGAACCAACTGCTCTTTAAATAATTTTGGATCAGTCTTTATTTATATTCAAATCTAACTTAAAATTTGTTTAATTAACTTTGTCATCTTTAATCTTTATATTATATTACATAAAATAACGTCGTGTCATATGTTAAATAAGTTTAAACTAAATTAAATTAATTTCAACTCGAAATAATATTTTATCTGTAGTTATAACAATGTTATGAATATCAATATCAAATTTGATTATAATACAATACAATCAGTATCGAGTATCAGATAATTTTTAAAATTATGAAATAGTCCTTCAATATATTATATTATATTGTTTTTAATTTTATATTAATCATGTCGCAAAATTTTATAATAATATAAATTAAATAACAAGTATTTCTTTATTTTTATTAATATTACTTCTCATATAATTTACCATAATTAATATAAGAAAAATACCATTTAATTATCGTAAGATGTAAGACAAATAATAACTCAAAATAATTAAAATATTACAATTTATATTATATAATAAAAAATAATTACATCAAAACAAAAAACAGTAAAAATAGTATAGAAACATGACTCCATAAGCATTATAATAAGAGATCTTCCCAAGGAAATGAGGAATATGACCAAATATAAATGAAAGCTGAAATAAAAATATTTATAATTAAAAAGTTGTATTTATATTATATATATATATATATAATTTAACATACACATCAAATTTATGAAATTTAAAAAAAATAGAATGAATATTAAGTCAAATCTCATTAAATTTAATGGAGTATCTGCTAAAATATTGATATGGCCTATAAATTCTTTTTAAGGCAAAATTTACCGATTAACAAAATATGTAGTTAATTTTATACGTTTGACATCACTAAAGAAATAAAAAGGAAAACTTAAAACTTAAATATTTTATAGGTTGCACCTTCTAATCTATTTAAATTAATCATATTCTAAAATTAGAACTTGAATAAATTTATTAATACTAAATAGAAGTGCAAAAGAAAATTAATTAAATATATGAAATTCTAATTTTTTAAATATAATAGATAAATCAGTCATGTGAATTAATGTCAATGTTTTAAAACCAAATCGGAAACAAAACTTGTAAAAAAAAAGGAAGTTTAAGGTTTAAAAAGTTCAAGTAAAATTAGATTGTAAAAATTGGTTAAATATTAAATAAAATTAAAAAATTAAAATATGACTAAAAGAGATTATCTTGATCTATCAAAATTTTAAAGTTTAATTGAAAACATTATTAAATGAAAAATAATTGCTTTATTTTAATTTATAAGAATTTATTAATTTTTAAAAATTGATAAATTAATTAATAAATTAATCAATTTTTAATTACAAAGCTATTAAAATAAATTGAATAGAAAAGTTATAAACTAAACTAAAAAGTTGGACAGTTAAAAATTTATACAGTTAAATCGAATAAACTGATTAAATTTTTTAATCATTGATTAATATGGGTAATTGTGCTATCACCAATTTTACATATCACCGAATAGATGAATAATGATTATTATTATTTATTTTTACGATATTATTTAACTATTATATAAGTACTTGTATTATATTATATTAGTTATGCTTATGCCTAATTATATCGAGTATAAAAATTAACAAAAAATGATAAAATTATATAATAATTAAACAATATTATATAAATATTATGAGATAAATAATATTTTCAAAAATAAAAATAATAATGAAAAAAGATGAAATTATAAAAAAACGAAAAATATATGAAGCTAAGACTAATTTAACACTAATTTATTCTACTCTTTTCAGTTTTCATAACTTAAGTTGAAGCTGCGATGCTTCTTCTTTTCGACATGACGTAGTGTTGCTGTGCATGGAACAGGCAGTGACAGAATAACCGCAACAAATACTCTGAACCCTTAAAAAGGCTTTCATAAGCAAGTTGCAGAACAAGTACAATTTAACCTTATAAAATAAATAAATATTTTAAGTAGAGGTCAATTATTCAAAAAATGAAAATCAGCGGCGGATGTTCTTCCTTGGAAAAGCAAAGGCCAATGAGATTGGCTTCTCTTGTCTGATTCCGACATGTCGGCTTACGTGTCCAAGATCTTACTACATTATGGGTCCCACATCCCAATCAGCTTCCTCTTTATTGAAATTAGAAGGCAAAATATCACTAATGAGTGTCTAGTCTTGTCTTTATTCACCCACCCACTCCACCATCGGGCACCACCGCCACCACCAACGCCGCAACCACATGTTACTCGAAAAACGCCGGAGAATGATTCCAGCGAAACGAAGTGTTCCATTATATAAAATGACACTATAGTGTATTGCGTAGGGGGTGCGTACTTTAGAGTGATAAGGGGTGCGCATCTTATGCTTCTTTGTTTTTGTTAAACTCTTCTTTTGAGCCTTTTACTAGTTTGGCTTTGCTTAAACGACGATGTTAGCCGATTAACTGTAGCGAGCGTGCAAAAGGATAAAAACTCCATAACCCGTAAAACAGAAAAAGGAAAAGATAAAGAAAAAGTTTTCCTTTTTCAGCCATTATTAGTTTATGTTGGAATCTGTTTCTTTTTGTGACTGTTGTTTCGGGTCATTGTTGGCTTTGGAGAAAGAAATATGGATGGTAGTAGTGGTGATGTTGATTCCATAAGCCAACTAGTTTGTATTGGAAACCATGCTGTGACCTGCTTTAAATTGGGCTTCTTGCTCTGATAACTACTTCTTGGGAGTGACCTTTTGGTCTTAATTTACAGTATCTCGGTCTTTAAAAACTCGGGCTTGGCTTTGTTTCTCTCTGTTTTCCTGATATTGGCTGTTTGGGAAAGTGAAGCACGTGAATTTTTGGAGCCATATTTGCAGAGGATTCATTGAAGTTCTGTACGAGGTTAGTTGTAGAAGACTGATGACTCTTACCTCTTTGTGTTGTTTGCTGGGGTGGTCTTGTTCTGATGTGCAGCTTTTGAAGTTGTCAAAAATGGAAATTTTCGGAGTATTCATCTTGTTCAAATTGGTTCCTGGGGTTTTATGCTCTAAACTAAACTAACTCCAAGTTAGGATCCACATCTTTCTGTCTGATCATCCATTTTAGCTCTTAACCGGCAGCAGGGTAGTAAGCAAACCGTGTAAAATGATTGATGGAAGAATGAACTACAGTCGTTAGGTTACGTTGAATTTTAAAATTAACGCTCTCTGGGTCTTGATTGTTCTTCTGCATGGAATCCCTTTTTCGAAGTACCAAGCATAATTAAGGCTATTGCATCTTTGGTTCGTTGTGGACGAACCTTTTATTACTAGTGGGAATTGCTCAATACTTTAGCTGAAGTAGTCTCAATTTAAGTTTCGTGCATGTAAACACCTTCTCAACAAGTTCCTTCGCAAGAGCCAGAGGCAATTTCTGAAGAAAATCCAAAGTTGATATGGAAATTTAGCAAAACCAGTGCGTCTAAAGAATTGAGGATATATTTCTGAAGCATAATTTTTATGAAGTAGTTGCAGAACTCACGACTGGCAGTCTCTTTAGTGAAGGACTACGCATTGATCACTTTCTATGTCTGGCAAACAACAATAGGAGTTTAATGTCCCTCTTTCACGGCAATCTTTTAATCTATTGCTTGCTGAACATGTTTAATTGTTGTGTTCTTCCCTTTACAGGGTTTCGTTTGTCGTAATATGGGCTCTTCATCAACTCAGGTAGCTGCTTTGGGAGCAATGGCCATTTATGAGCCATTTCACCAGATTAGCTCATGGGGAGATGCCTTCAGAGGCAATGGAAGTCTAAATATTGGTCCGTCCACAATTCAACTGGTCGATGCTTCGTCTGATAATAAGGCAATGATTTTCTCACTTATTTTAGTTCATGATTATATGAGGTATTCATTATCATTTGAAATCTTGACTTTGCTCTTGAATTTCGCTAGATCGAATATGTTTCTCCTGAACCAGAACAATCCAGAAGTGATCATGAAACAAACAGACCAGCTGATAAGGTAATATGAAACTGCTTCTCACTCGGCCTTCTTATATTATGGTTCTTGCGTTTCTTTGAATTGATTATGTGGTAAGAATGCATGACACATGAAGGACTGTTCCCAGAATTGTCTCTAGGCAACTATATGAAGTGACTACTTCCGATTCATACTTGGCTGGAACGTTTTGTCAAATTCAATGACAGAAAGGAAGGGTTTGTTTTTGTTCTGATCAATGCAAGAATCATTTGATTATGCATGGTGCTGTTTGAGACTTGTACTCTTCAAATTTCTTATTGCTAAGAGCTCTTCAACAGAGTCCACTGCTTAGGAATAATTTGTATTCTTCTTCAATGATGTTTGTTGTATATTTTTGCTGACTCCTAGCTGGTTTTTGCTGTGAATGTATATATGTTTGTTAAATCTCTAGCCTTTTCTGTTTTATTTTTCACATTTGTCAGTATGATATCTGTATTTAGTTGCATAATGAATTACAATTACATTGTAACTACTTCCAGAGGTTACGAATAGTTCTGTTTGTCTTGAGGGAGCTGCCTTTAACATCTGAAGTATCTTTAGCCATTGGGACATCCATTAGTCTGTTGTGCAAGAAGAAAGAAACAAAATTAGCATTGTGATTGTCCACTGTTATCTTAATGCACATATCTGCCTGCAGACACAGAGACGCTTGGCACAAAATCGAGAAGCTGCTCGCAAAAGTCGTTTGCGTAAAAAGGTAAAGGTTAATGCATTCCCTTTGAACTATGTGCCAGATGAAGGGTACTACATGAGGACGATGTTTATTCTGTGGTGTTGTTTCTTAGGCTTATGTTCAACAATTGGAATCAAGTCGTCTGAAGTTGGCACAATTGGAGCAGGAACTGGGGAGAGCGCGACAACAAGTGAGATTAAGTGATCTGTGATTTTCTTTAGTATTTGTGAAGGAATTTCCTTAAGATAAAACCACGGATGGATGGTACCAAGCCCTTCTAATATTAATGCCCCACTGCAGGGTATATACGTAAGCAGTGCATCAGACACCAGTCATTTAGGATTGCCTGGAACTTTGAATTCAGGTCTGTGATTTCATCTGCTGCAATCGCTTTTGAACATCTCATATTCTTACCCTCTCTCATTTGTTCTGCTTTTTAAAATCTTTTGGTTTTTGAATTTGAAGGAATTGCCACATTTGAGATGGAATATGGACACTGGATTGAGGAGCAACACAAACAAATTATTGAACTTAGGACTGCATTTCAATCCCATATAACAGATCTTGAACTTCGGATACTTGTAGAAAATGGCTTAAACCACTATAACAATCTCTTCCGCATGAAAGCTGATGCTGCAAAGGCTGATGTCTTTTATCTCGTCTCTGGAAAATGGAGAACCTCAGTAGAACGCTTCTTTCTTTGGATCGGAGGATTCCGCCCATCAGAGCTTCTTAATGTATGTGTCAAATAGTGGTCACTATCATGACGACAGCCTCTGTACTTGTTTGTTTTCAGTTGGAAACTTTGCTGTCTATGTCTTGGCTTCATTCAACTGCATGATAAGGCTGATTATTAAGGCTGCATCCTTAGTCACCTGAGAACATTTTTTGTCTGAAAACATTAGAGGTGGTTTAAAACTTCTATTGGTTCGAAAGCTGGACATGCCTCGGAGAAATGTTGTGTGAAATTTGTCCACAAGAAAATGTATCTTAAATCACTTAAGGTGACGAAACTTCTTGTCTTTGTCATGCAGGTTGTTATGCCTCAAATTGAGCCGTTGACTGATCAACAACATGAGGAAATCAACATTCTATGTCTTTCTTCTCAGCAAGCTGAAGATGCTCTGTCACAAGGTGTTGAGAAACTTCAGCAGACTCTGGCTCAGAGCATAGCAGCTGGTCCGATGGATGCTGGGAGTTACAGGGCTCAAATGGTTTCTGCAATAGAGAAGTTGGAAGCAGTAGAGGGTTTTGTAAACCAGGTAGGTTTTCATTTTCTCTTTTTTGTCACTATGCACGTCACTTTCTACATTACTCATATTTTACAAATTATTCTTTTAGTGCTGATCTTGTCAAACTGTTTGAGGCTTAGGGACAGCAAACTTTAATTTTCCTACTGAAATTTTGACATTTTTGTGATAGATACAGATTTCTGTAATCTAGTCTTATTGATTCGTGAGGAGAACTTATATGCAGTGTCTGAATAGGTCAAAAATTTTTGTTTTTCTGGTTCATTAGTGTCTCTCAATAGATCTTTGATGAGGTGGAGAGGAGCTGCTTAAAAAGTAGGAACCTTTTCCAGCCATATTATTGTTTTACCTTATGATATACAAGTAGCTTAATCTTCTTAGATTACTTGAGATTGAAGTGTCATTCAGATGTAAGGGGAAAAAAGGAACACTTTTGACCAATTGTGTCGTGTTATGAGAATAAAGGTGACAATTTGATTTTTTTGGAAGTCAAAGTGTTCAGCAACTTCAACTTGAAGATTTTCTTGCTGCATTATTTAGGACTTGATTCTCCCAGCAACTAGTTGCAGCCCAGTTAAGCAAAAAATGGTTTAACTGATTAAACAGTGCACCTGTAAAGTTATATCCAGCAAAGATCATTCATTTTGATGAGTTTTTGCCAGAAATAATGAGTGTTTACTGTAAGTTATGCATGTGTAACAACTCACACCCTTTGTTCCCTCAAGTTCTCTCAACCCTTCTTCTTTTTGAAAACAGGCAGATCACCTGCGACAACAAGCCCTACAGCACATGTATCGTATCCTAACGACACGCCAAGCAGCACGAGGTTTACTCGCACTGGGAGAGTATTTCAACCGTCTTCGCGCTTTGAGTTCGCTGTGGGCTGCTCGTCCTCACGAAGCTGCCTAGTTATACAAAGTGAAACACCCCAATGAAATAGTGTATCTGTGTATGTTCAGCTTGGACATTCGTGTTTATGATGCAAAAGGAATGATACTTGTATCAGATCCAACTTGCAGGTTTTCTAAAAAAGCAGGTACATAAGTTTGAAAAGCTGTAAATATAAATGATAGTGGTGAATGTCCGAAGCAAAAGAACCATGTAGTGTAGTTGATGTAGAATGTGTTGTGTATATTTTGATGTTACAAAAGCTAAATTGGGCATACCAGAGAGTATGTTTTGTATGAAGCATATTTGTATCAATTCTTAAGATAGGTAGATGCTGTTAACAAAAATAATTTAATTAATAAAATAATGTCGTTTTATTAAATAATTGAAATAAATAAAAAATTTATTTAATAAAAGAAAATTTTACTTTCTAATTAATGTCCTACAAAATTATAAAATATGAATTATTCTCTAATCTTATTATAAAAAATACAAGGAAACAAATTGAGATAACAATGAGTTGAGCTGGGCTCGGGCTTAAGCCCAAGCTCGACTTATTATTTTTTAAAGAAAAATTCAAAAAGACTTCGATTTTTGTCATTGTTTGTCGGAAATCCAGCTCGAGGCTTCGGGATTAGTCAGCCCGGGCCCAATTGCCAAGACTTAAAACAAGTTGATGAAGAGAAGAGTTTCAATTTAAAATGGATTCTTTCTTACCTCCGGGTCATAATATCATATTGTAAATACACCAAAAAGAAAGAAAATAATGAAAATTGGAGGCGAAATATGAAAGGCCAAAATTGGAAGACGCATGGTGGCAGGCCAACCGTCCGAAGCAAATTTTCCCGGGAAAATAACGGAAAAACGAAAAACATTATTGAAAAGAAATTAGCAGAAAAGAAAATATAATAAAAGAAAACCAGAGATTCAGTCAGATTCTGGAGAGGTTCTTTATTGAAAACTCGCTTCCTTCACGTGTCGGACGATCAAATGAATCAAACAAAACATAATTAAATCTCCTTGGATTCACACTTCAGATCTCTACATCTCCAGATTCTAGCTTTTTGGCTCAGTTTTAGCAAAAAATAAAAAAGATGAGCAATTTGAGAACAATAAGTAGGCCACGTATTGTGTTGTCATCATGGGTAATTAGCGGCAAGCTGTACCAACCTCGATCTAGGGTTAGGGTTTCGTTTCGAAGCGGTGAGTATGGGCCTACGTTTTCTCAGTCGTTGGGCTCCTCTTGGCTTCATGGAAGGGAACCGTGGCCTCGCCTCCACAGTCAACGGAGAACTTTGGTTAGGGTAGCCAATTGGGCCGACCAGAAATCCCCCTATGAAACTCTTGGTAATAATCCCGTTTTCTTTTCTTTCCTAGGTTTTGCTCTGTTTGGGTGCTGAGGAAATGGAGGGGATAGCTAAATATATGTGAAAATTTCAAACTTTTTTGAGCTTTTTGGGTCTAAAGAGAGAACTAGTAAGCCGTAGCATCGAGTTTTCTTGGTATTAGTATTAACCAAAGTTTTTTTGAAGACGTGTGAATTTTGTTGATTTGTTTTATTCCTGAGCATTGGAAAACTAATTTTACTGTATAAATGCAGAGTTGGAAAGAGATGCTGATGAAGAGCAGATAAAGGTTGCATACAGACGCTTGGCCAAATTTTATCATCCAGATGGTTAGTTCGTTGCTCTCATGTCCTGTAAATGTGAATATTTCACTTTCTAGATGAATTATCTTCCCTTTTCAGCATTATATGCATAATTATATTTATCTCTTGATTTGCTCTCCAGTTGCGTTGATTCTTTCCCTTAAATTATGTTTATAGAAGATTACTAAATTGACGATGGCAGTATTATCTTAGTATCTACGCTGAAAGATCATAGAATTTCTGCAAGTACCATCTGATGGGAGTGTTGTCGTCTATCTGCTATATACTTGCTTCTGTGGATGGAAAAACCATGTCAAAAATAAGAGAATAAAGGATGAATTGTTTTCTTGTTCTCCCCTTTGAATTACTATTACTGTGTTATTTCTGTTTTGAAATAGATATACTTGTTAAATTTGAGTTGTTTTCATTCCAAATCTGTTTGAAACTCAGTAAGTAATCCAGTGATAAATGGATTTGAATGAAGGTGCAATATGCAAGCTTTGTTCTTTACAATATAATATCCTGATTTTCCTGTAGCTTATGATGAACTAGTTAATGATTCCAGTCATGGTTCCTTTTCTATTGTTGTTTATATTTTCTTATGAACACATCTTACAAAAACTCCATTTTTTTTTCCCATATCAAGTCTATGATGGTAGAGGGACTCTTGAAGATGGGGAAACAGCTGAAGCTAGATTCATCAAGATTCAAGCTGCATATGAGTTGTTAATGGATGGAGATAAGCGGAGACAATATGACATGGATAATAGAGTTAACCCAATGAAGGTAAGCTAGCAATCATTAGAGAGTCAGTGTGTTTGCTTTTGATTAGATGTGAAGCGAGAACAAAAGATTGTGGTGCCTGTTCACAAAAAATGAATAAGAACGGAAGAAATGAGATTTTTTCTTTTATGAAATTAATATTATTAAAGAAAGGGTAAAATTCTGTTGAGATTATATACCACCTACTATCAAATTCCCTCCTGTTTCATTTTTTTAAGCTTTTTCTATATCTAGGTTAAATAGCATTTCTCCAACAACTCAATACTATTAAGGATCTTGACTATCAAAAAGCTCTGAATCCTTCTTATATCTTTTTCTCCAGGCTTCACAAGCATGGATGGAGTGGCTCATTAAGAAGCGAAAAGCTTTTGATCAACGGGGTGATATGGCAATTGCTGCTTGGGCTGAGCAGCAGCAGCGTGAGATGAATCTCCGTGTACGGCGTCTTTCGCGTTCAAAGGTATCTGGGGTTCAACCTTCGCAAGCCTTGCTTAACAGCTGATTTAACGTCATTTTGATTTTAACTTAGTGTCATTTGATGAGGGAACAGCCAAACCCTCTCTTTTTAATTTGTTTTGGTAGACAAGTAACCAGCTTGATAAGTGATATAAGTTTTCCTGGTGGAGGTTGATCTTTACTTGAGAGTTTATTTGGAACTATAAACAAAGCCATTCCCTTGTCAAAAGAATCCCGTTAGTGCTGGAAGCTTTGTTCTTGCTACTTTTACTCCTAGCAAGATGGGTCAA
This sequence comes from Erythroxylum incrassatum, assembly GCA_026546855.1. Taxonomy (NCBI): domain Eukaryota; kingdom Viridiplantae; phylum Streptophyta; class Magnoliopsida; order Malpighiales; family Erythroxylaceae; genus Erythroxylum; species Erythroxylum incrassatum. Next base: position 6,004,925 of record JANVCL010000002.1, read on the forward strand.
TTTGAACCATGTTTTCTACTTGTCTTTGTTAATGCAATAAACCAAACAAATTTGATCCAAAAGAAAGAACTCTACAGTTGATATCTGTGCACGGTTGCACCACTCTGATTATCTCAGAATCATATGGTTTCTGATTGGTCTATAGGTTGACCCTGAAGAAGAGAGAAGAATCCTGGCCAAGGAGAAAAAAGCATATATGGAACACTTTAGCAGCACTCTCAAGAGGCATACCCTCGTTTTAAAGAAAAGAGACTTGATGCGAAAGAAGGCGGAGGCAGACAAGAAAAAGGCCATAACTCAGCTTTTAGCTGCAGAAGGCCTTGAACTGGACACGGATGATGAAGAATCGCCATAAGAGGACAAGGACTTTGTACACGTAGGTTCACTATTCTTCATCTCACAATACACGGTAGAAGTGGAATAGGGACCGAGTACATATTTATATTCGTAGAAGTGTATATATGATCACTTTCGCGTATAAACATAGATTTAAAAGAATACACTGTAGCAATATATAGAATTGATAATAAATGTTAATGTCTATTTATATTAATTAATATAATTTTTTGTATATATTTGAAAATCATGTACAATATATTAATCACCTCAAGAAGAAATAAGCGTGGCAATCTTGATCAAATTAAAAATATATTTATTTTCATATATTAGTGTAGAATGTAAAAGAAATTAAAGATTTATTAAAATTATATTCTACAAAATATTAATAAATATTTATTAAAATATAAAAATTTGCAGCACATATTTTAATAATTTTATTACCTATGATGGAGATTGTATATACATTAATTATTTAGAATATAATCTAAAATGAAAATTGAATGTCAATTAAATAAAATGTTTTATTATATTAAATAACAAAACTTATAATAATGACCATCGACATAATTTGCCCTCTAACGATTGTCAAAAAGTCTAAAATGGCTCAAGCACTGACTTGTGGCACTAGTTTTAGGAATGACAATGGCCCGCATATGCGTTCAGTTTCAGATGATTGCAAATTGGTGGCTCAGGAGTCAGCTTTGTCAAGTATTTTAAAATATTCTTTTAAAATTAAAAATATATAACAACTTTTTTTTATTGGATTAGGGTTTAGGTTGTCCAGACTCAGACCTTATTCGATGCTCAACTTTTCTAAATAAAACAATATTATTATACTTAGAATAATTAGACTTCAAATTTGTTTAAGTTTGAGCTTAACCTATAAATCGGCCCATTGAAAACAATTAAATTTAAACTTATAAGTCAAAAATTGTGATCCCTACATAAGTTAACCTTAGGTCAGCTTTGCATAGAAGAGTTGGGCCTTAAATAGACCTGAATCTAGGTAGCCCAAATTTGGACCCAACTAAAAAAAAGTTATTTTTATACTTTTAATTTTTAAAATTTTATTTTAAAAAAATTAACGACCAACTCAAGACATCTCAAACTAGTTTAACCCATAACATTTACAAAATAGAACAATTAATCTTAAAAAGAATTACTCCATCATCTTTATGTTAATTAGAAGTGTGAACATTTTCACTTTTTTTCACTTGCTTTTGATGAGCATGACATGCAATATAAATATAAAACTTTTAATTATAAATATTTTTATATTAATCTGCTTTGTTGTGTTACTCGACACAATCACAAACTTTTGTATAGACTTTTATTATTCTTATTATACAATGTTTCAATGTAATTAATTATAATATTTTATATTATTTTTAATTTGATATTTATTTATATTTAAACAAAATTTTTTGTTATATTAATTATGGATATTACCTATATGTTACATATATAAATATATGTACATATATTTACATATTATCTAAAGGAACGAATACTATTCCATGCCGGCCGGAAAACGGAACAGTATTCGTTCCATCGGTACCGGCCATTTATACAGGTTGATATTGGCGTTTTTCATTCAGCATTGGCCGGTATGTATAATACCGAGACATGGCCGGAACCATAATATTCGAAAAACTTAAGGACCAATTTGCAATTTTAAAAAAATCTACCCTAAATTAACCCCCCTCTGCACTCTCTCATTCTCTCTTCGTCTCTCGAACTTTCTCCTCTTTCTTCTATCTTTTCTCTCTCGCTCTCACTGTCACCAACTCTTACCTCACCACCGCTACCGTCATCCCCCCCTCCCCCTCGTCTTTGTCTTCTCCACTCTCCCGAACCTTCTCCTACCTTCCTTCTCTTTTTTTGTCTCTCTCTCACCGAGTCTCACGTCTTCACTAACCACCGCCGCTATTCTCTCTCTCTCATTCTCCTCTTCACCACCGATGCTGCTCCTTCCCTCATCCTCCTTGGCGTCCCCCAAAGATGACACCGTCTTCAACCTTCCACGGGGACCACCGTACCACATGGTCGCTAGTCACCACTGAACGTCTGAAAGAGGAGAGAAGGTCGTAAATTGGGCACATCTACACCAGAAGCCACCAAATGCCTCTGACCTGTCACCCAACCCGAAGACCCGAAGCAAGTGAATTGTTTTTGGGTATTTTTTTGTTTTTGAATTTTTCCTACTTAATTGCATTTTTTATTGTGTTGGATTAAAATTGGATGATGGTTTTGTGAATTGGTTGGATGATGGATTTGTGAATTGGTTGGATGTTGGGTGTTGGTTTTCTGATGTGCAATTTGCGTGTATCTGAATTGGTTGGATGTTGGAATTGAATTGTTGAATGATCACAATTTTGTTGTCATTTGTGATTTAATATGAATGTATGGAATTATGAATGTCACAGTGATGACTGATGAATGAGTTGTTTGGTTGTTTTGTTTGATTATAATTTATAAAGAATAAAGAATGGTTTAAGTTTATCATAAATTTATGATAAGTTTTTGGATGATTAAATTTTAAAATGCACGACCTTGTTGAATATTGATTATGAAACTTGAAAGTTGAAGTTGGAAACAATTTAAATTTAAAACATACATAAACATAAACCGACAATATTAAACTATTAAAGTTGAAAATTTGTAAAAAAAAACTTAAATCATTAATTGGCAATTAACGTTGTAAGTTTGTAACTTGTAAGTTGTAAATCAAAAATTGTAATTTAATTTTAATATTTGTGTATTGACTTAAGGTAAATAATTAGTTGAGTATAAAATTATACAACTGGAAATTAAAAATATTTCGGTTGTAGTTAATGATAGTATTTGTCAATTTAGGTATTAGTTTTAGGTAAATAATTAATTGAGTATAAAATATGTTGAACTTGAATTATTTGGTAATATATATTTGTGGCGGGGTATCATAAATATTTATAATAGATAATATGTGAAAATAGTGGTGTAATAAATGTATGCCAAAAAGAACTTTTTTTTTCAAATTGTGAATATGTTGTTATTGTAGGTTCCAATCATTTATACTTAGACTTATTAATAAAAATTAATAACTGTAAAAGTAACTTATATGTTTAGGAACGAAATATAGAATAGGACATATAATATTATGGTTTGTTAAAAATGAAAAGAAGATTCAAAGCTTTAAATTAAAAAAAACATTTCCAAAAAAGTTATATCCTTCAACTTGATCGATTGATCCTCATATTATGAATATATCTTCCAACTTGATCATCATGTTATGAATAGATGTGTATGAATAATTGTATAAGATATGTCATTTATTATTTAGCAATTATGTAAATCATATCATACCCTTCAACTTGATCCTCATGAAAATTGTTTATGTATGATTTGTGAATGTTGGAAATGAAAATTGTTTATGTATGATTTGTGGATGTTGGAAATGAAAATTGTTCATGTATGATTTATGGATGTTGAAAATGGAAACTGTTTTATGAATATATTGTGATTATTGGAAATAAAAATTGTTGAAAATTGTTAAAAATGGAAATAAAATTATGTATGATTTTTGGATGTTAGAAATAGAACTTGTTTATATATGATTTGTGGATGTTGGGAATGGAAATTGTTTATGTATGATTTGTGGAAGTTGGAGATGGAAATTGTTTATGTATGATTTGTGGATGTTGGAAATGGAAATTATTTTATGAATGTATTGTAATTATTGGAAATGGAAATGAAATTATGTATGATTTGTGGATGTTGGAAATGGAAATAGTTTATTTATGATTTGTGGATGTTGGAAATGGAAATTCTTTATGTATGATTTATAGATGTTGGAAATGGAAATTGTTTTATGAATGTATTGTGATTATTGGAAATAGAAATGGAAATTGTTGAAAATTCTTGGAAATGGAAATGAAATTATGTATGATTTGTGGATGTTGGAAATAGAAATGGAAATTGTTTATATATGATTTGTGGATGTTAGAAATGGAAATTGTTTATGTATAATTTGTGGATGTTTACCTCATCTCCTTTGGAATCGGAAGGTGATCATTCCTCCATTGGTCTCTTTATGATAGTTGTTGTCTCTTCATCATTTTGCACCACTAGTTGTTTTCGAGACTTTTCCATGAGCTTCTT
>JANVCL010000002.1:6009503-6024015 GCA_026546855.1 Erythroxylum incrassatum
TGAAATTGTATTATTGTAATATTTTAAATACTTTGTATTATTCTTAATTTTATATTTGTATGATGATGATTGTCTTTTTTATATTAATTGTGGTTATTATTTATATGTGAAATATTTAAAAATTATTGTTATTTCATATTAATTGTAATTATTATTTATTATTATAATTTTTAGAAACATGGTTGATGTAAATAATAAACTAATAAAGTATACAGTATAACTGTACAATATATCAATTGACTATTTTGCAAATTTTAAAAATCTTATAAATTATTTCATAAATTTAAAAAATTACCTAAAATGCTAACCGATATTAATACACTTCCGTACTTAAAACTTAATCTGGTACTAAATTTGATGGGCACCGTTGATATTATCGCCATACCTAAAATTTTACCAATATCGGTTTCATACTGTACCCAAAATAAAAAACGACACTAAATTCCCGCCAAGTTAAAAGAGTGAGATATTCCAGAGCTCCCCACTCCCTCACACACCATGGAGGTGGTGGAAACCCCCGTCGTCATCAAACCGCCGCAAGACTCAATACCATCGTTCTCCCTAGATTTGATCGGCGACAACGACCACCGGATTACTCCCTTCTTCAAATCGAGGTCTCGCCGGAGAAGGAGAGACACCTGGATAATATCAATCTTCGTGATTATCCACCTCATAGCATTCATTGCCACTATGATAATCAACGACTGTCCTCTCTACTCCCATGGCCATTGCTCCGTCAAAGCCCTTGCTCGCTTGTCCTTTCAGCCCCTCTCCGAGAACCCTCTTCTCGGTCCCTCTGCTTCCACGTAATTCGCGTTTATATTTGGGAGTTCATTGGGTGGTGTTCGTGATTTTTCTGCAGTGGAAAATTGTTGTTGTTGTTGTTTCACAGGTTAGATAAAATGGGAGCTCTTCGCAGGACGTTGTTGGTGGATCACCATCAAACTTGGCGTCTCCTGAGGGCCCCATGGTTGCATGCTGGTTTCATTCAACTCATTATCAACCTCACAGGAATTCTATTGATTGGAATTTACCTTGAACAAGAGTTTGGACCATGTAAAGAAACATTTCATTAATCTTTTCTTACCTCGATCGATACTGCTTTTGAGATTAACGATTATTATGGTTGTTCTTTGTTCAGTTAGAATTGGAATAATCTACGTGGTCTCTGCATTTTTTGGCACATTGATGAGTGCACTTGTCATCCGAGATAGCCCTACAGTCGCTGCATCTGGTGCCTTCTCCGGGTTGTTAGGAGCTACACTTTCTTCACTTTTAAGGAACTGGAATTTGTACACCAATCAGGTCTTTCCTATATTATTCTTAGGAAATGAATTAATTAGTCACCCCAAATTCATGAATTATTCCCATTTGATTCATCAAACGGTTTTTGGTTTGACTGTAGATTGCAGCTCTGCTAACACTTCTCTTTGTGGCTGTATTTGACTTCATGCTTGGTTTGCTACCTTACATTGACAACTATGCAAACATTGGAGGTTTTATCTCGGGACTTCTACTTGGGTTCTCACTTCTGTTCACTCCTGAGCTTAAGCAAGTGACGAAGAATAAGACGGGCATTCATGATTATGGTGTAAGGATCTCTTCTAAGTTGAAGCAGAACCTGGACAGGCCTGTCTTGAGGGCCGTGTCTTTCTTACTTTTCACTCTTCTGTGAGTTGTTCTGTTTAATTTGTGCAGATCCTTTGGTTAGTTCTTTTGGTTGTACGTGACACAATTGCATCTTTTTATACGCAGACTTGTCGGTTTTCTTGTGCCAGTACTCCAGGGCGCCAATGTAAGCCAATATTGCAACTGGTGTAGATATATCGATTGCATTCCTTCCAAAAGATGGAGTTGCAATGACGTGACAACATCTTGTGAGGTATGATTTTAATCTTAAAGCCTTAAGTTCTACGAGTACCTTGATTTAAAAGAGAGAAGAAAAGATTGATGTAGAACATATGCCATTGGTATCGGAAAGAGCAAAACTTTCGCTGTCTGTATACACGCAGTCAATAAGACACTTTTCAATAGATAGGAATTATCATAAGATGTTAAACAGGATGCTTTTAGAAAGCATTTTCATAAATCTGAAGTTATATCCTCTGAAAAACAATGTTTTCAGAATCTTCCTATTAACTGCACTATGATTTCACATGCAATTGCAGATTATAATGAACAGTGCGGAATTGACTATGACCTGTACAATCAATGGTAAGTTCAAGAATTTTCCCTTTACTAACATTTCAGAGGCAAGGACACGGGATTTGTGCACTCTGATCTGCCCCTGAGAAGCCATATATTGGGACATTGTTCGTTCTTTTTCTCCGACTTTAGGCTTATCTCATTGATGTTTGGCAACTAAAATTCAGTGTTAATAATCTTTAGTTGGCAACTTTTAAGTGGGAATTTGGTAGTCACTCTTATACAGTTCAACGTAAGAGCTTAGGAACTTGCCTGTCCAGGCCTAACCCAGGAATAAGTTTACACATCATATGTTGAAACAGTGAGTTCAGGAACACTGTGATCGTCCATAGTTTGGATCTACTTGTACTGAGACATCAAACTCTTTGCAAATGCAATCGATAGGCCTAAAATCAAGAAATGCTGGGGACGCGTGATCCAATATTCAAGGCCTGCATGGACTTTTGGTGAAGTGAACTCTAGTATTCCTGGGGTCAGTCTTGAATTGGGTCATATTAAGTGATTTATGAGCACTGAATAAAGAACATTTAACCCATCTTCTACAAATATTGCAATTGTAAATTTGAAAAGAACTCAATAAAACAAATATTAGAAGTCGTTGCGATTGGCATAAAAGGAGATTTATTCAATGCTTAAATGCTCTTAATGAGTCAACTAAGAGTAAAGGTTGCATTATTTCGAAATTTTATATTAGTAATTAAGATTATTTTAATGTTACCAGTTGTCAAGCCATGGCGCCCATGGCCTAATGGATAAGGCGCCTGACTTCTAATCAGGCGATTGTGGGTTCGAGTCCCACTGGGCGTGCAAATCTGCTATATATTGTTTTGAAATTTTTACTATACGCTTGAATAAGGGTTTGGGCTTTTCAATCGGTGATTTTTTTAATGATGTTTGAACAAAATATATGAGAATTGGAATGTAGACGTAATGAAGTGCGGCTTAGGTCTGTAAAAGGCCCTCTCGACAGAGCCAGGCGGCCGCAACGCCTTAAATAAGTAGGATCTTTTAGTACTATGAGCAGCCACTTTTGCAACTTATACACCTAAAAAGCACAGTAATGTGGGCCTATATACCATAGCCCCCTCCCCCCTCCACTTTACTTATTAAAACATTTCCAATTGAGATCAAACCATAACCAACGAGATTCTTCCAATTCCAACATTCACTTCCCTAACGACCATCACATCCATCCGTACCTTCTTCAAACTCGGCCCGTAAACAGCCCACGAAATGATGTGTACATGAAATATGCATCCCCTACACACCCATTTGTCCAAATCTAGGACAGATACACAAGTGCCTCCAATAGTCAATATACCTCTGATTGAAGATCTTGGAGCTTTTTGGCTCTTGCAAAAGTCTCTCTGGGTCAGAATCAATTAACACATTTGTCAAAAACTATACAATTATTTATCTGCACCACCGAGCGAGAGGAAGAGCAAGAGGTCGTCGGAACACTGATTTTTGGAACATGTGGCGTTCTCCTATTTGCACATGGTGTTGTTCAAAGTGTTAACCATATTGACATGTCGAAGTAGAAGTCTTCGGATCAAAATCGCAATCATGTTGAGAACAACCCATCAATCTTCCGTCACTCACTCTCCCTTTTTCTCAAACCCTTCTTTTTCCCTCCCTCCCTCTCTTAGACAGTCCATTACATCGCTTCACCTTCTTATAAAAGCCTAAAAGCACTAGAGAGCTACTTGCATTTAGATGTAAAATGATTAGTATGTAGTTTTCGAACCAGCCACCTGATATATATATATATATATATATATAAACAATTCGTAAGATGGCTCCTTCCTTCTTATAAACAGGCGTGGGTGGGCAGAGGTGGCAAGGAATCCTGAAGTGGCTTCTTTTTCCTCTCTTTCCCTAGTTGAACCAAAAAGCTACAATTGGAGGAGAAAACACCTTTCACCATCAATGCCTAGTCAAAGAAAGAAAGTGGGCTATAGCGGTATAGACCCAAAGAATAAGTTATGGACTTTTATATGTTGAACTGAGTCCTTTCCAACCACATCATCATTCCCAAGTCCCCAACTTGTTCTTTCATGAAAAATGTCAAAGGGAATGTAGTATACTGAAATTCATGCTTCACATTAGTTAAAACTAACTTATATATTTACATTATGCAAGGATTTTTCTTTATCTACGTTTAATATTTTTTACTTAATAACAATTATATTTTGAGATTTCTTCCGAAAGCAGATGATTATTCATCTCCGTGAATAATAGGGACATTGAGAAATATCTAAAAACGCAGTTAAAAAATCGGTCTGATTCTATTTCTATTCTAACATTTCTTATTAATCTAATTTATAAATTTTAAATATAAATCAGACAACCAAACTCAAACCTACTAAAGGAAAAAGATTCCCCTTATTGGTTGACCATCAAACTCATTATATTCTTCACCTGGGGATGTGTGCAAGAGTCCTCATCCTTGCCCATCTCAGAATCATACACACGTATATACACATACATATTTATGCCAAGTGACGCGGCATGGTTGGAGAGGTGTATGCACATTCCTTTCGTACATGATGTGACCAAGAAAATTGACAGGTCGATCAGATTTGGTAGGTAATCTTTATATTTATTCCATAATCTATTGTGTTTAGTTTAGTCCCACATGGTTCCGTACAAACAGCAGCGGGGGAGAACAGATAGTGTTTTGTATAGTATAGTTTTGCAAAGCCCTCTTGAGTCATGGCCGGACCAATGCATAGGTACGCAGGACGAACTTGTAAGACCAACAATTATAGAGAAAGGATGGACCAATAGAATACTTACATGTGGATCGCTGTCCAATTCTAGAATTTTCCATGTTTGAACTTCTTTGAGTACCCTCTCGTTTCCTAATCAGCACAATACGAATTAACTGTAATTAGTGATTATGACCCAGTTGTGTAATTTCAGGATTGACACGTGTCATATAATTTGAGAAGAACCTTAAAAAGCCTGCCTGCCTCCCTCTCTCTCTCTCTCTCTTCCTCCGTCTCAAACAGGAACATCCGACAGGGGCAGGGCCAGGAATGATTCCATTTAACTGCTGTTTTTATGATAACTGCTGCACCTTCTTTATTAGAATTATGACAATTATGTCCCTCTTTGCTGTTTTATTTGCTTTATCTGCCACGTAGATTTTGCGCTCTTTTGGTTTGAACTTCTTCACAATTATTTCTTCCGGGATGGAGAATCCAATCCAGCGCATCTATAATCACAAGTCAAGTACGATCTACGGTGGGTGTGAATATTAAAACCGCGTCGTTTTGCCGAACCAAAATTATTATCAGTAAAACCAAAATATATCTGCAATAAGTGAGGATGAAGTAAATTAAACATAAAACCTCTAAACGATAACAATAATTACAATTTTTATGAATAATGAATTATAATCCTCTGTCATCATTATCAACAACAAAACTTCATTCCACGAGGCTCTTCGTTTTGCGAGAGTTAAGAAAGAGTCATCAATTATAGACAACTTTCTCTTTACATTTTACAAAGAAATTGTTTCCGTAACTCAACATATCTTTTAAAGGTAACAAAAGAGTAGACATAGCAATTCGGCCAGACCGGCCCAAAGTTAACAGTTCAAGCTCAAGTTGATCAGGCCACAATCCAAATTTCTTGAGACCGAAAATGATATAACAGTGTCGTCTTTCAAAATCTTTAAAAAATAATTCTAATTGGGCCTGGGTACAAGCCACCTAGCTGATCCGGTCTAACATGTCATGAGCCTAGTTAGACCCGACCCAATTCATTGTCATCCATACAAAGGAGTAATCTTACTAATTATTCCATCTTACTAATTATTCCAAATATAATAAAAAAATAACCTTATACATATGTTATCTATTAAATAGCTCTTTTTTATAATTATTAGGTCCAGAACTTATAGAGTTCTCATGTATAGTTTTATTGTTTATTATTATGTTTATACAATATCATATTTAAATTATTAAGTTTAATTCTTATGCCTAAAAGGTTGGCTTTTCTCTTTTATTTTAGTTTTTATTTTTGGCTCGACATTTGTTTTTTTACATAGACATACATTATAAATTAAAGTGAAATAGATAAATATCATTCCCTCTAACTACTAAGTCATAATTTTGTCAAACTTTTCTTCCCCAACAAGATACCCTTCTCTTTTTATACTCATTTCCAAGTGGAATGTTAAAATAATTTAATATTTATTATAAAGATATCTCAAATTTAATAATTATTTATGATTTAATAATAATATTTTATAACTTAAAAAGCATCATGAATAAACATGTATATCATTTTTTGTATAAACAAAGATATTATAAGCAATATAACGTATATATTTGACGAGAAAAATATATAATTTTTACTCTTATATCTCCCTATTAATCTACAATAATAACAATACTTAACATGAATCCTGATAATATCCGAGATCTGAATATAAAAAAATTAAAAGAAAAGTTACAATTCTAAATCTCAATTTTTAAAACATGGGTAGGCATCATTTAAAAATTAAAGCTAATTATTCTAATTAACTTTTGAAAGTGCCAGATCCAAATAAAGCACCGCATCTATACCGAATTCGAAATCAAGATATCCTAAACAGATAGATTTACTTAATACGGTATTGATTATGACTAGTACTTTAGCAGTATCAAATCTTCGGCATCTAGGTTAGTTAATACACTAAACAAAAGGATCTCACTGGTCTGAAACAAATCTAAACATTACTGCTCGGGAAGTGTTGAGAACGTTCTTCTTCAGACAAGTCCCTGTAACTGTAACCTTTAATTTACTCGTTCAAATGGCTTTCTAGCCTCCGAGAAAGTAAAATAAAGAGGAGAGAAAATGTAAAGGGCCAAAAACTTGACCAAGGACTGGCAAGGAGTGTTTCAAATCCCAAGCCAAAAGCTACATCTGAGCCTGATAACTTATTATTACAACTTTATTAACAAGATATTAAGACTAGTTGGAATATACAATGTACTTACGGGCTACACGAGAAGGAAAGTTAGATCACATATAAATTTAGGGGAGATTTCATCCTAAAATCAATTGGTGATAGATAGAGTAGCTCATTATCATTATCATCATCACACCCAGTCTGAAATCTCGCAGTGTAGCAAGGTCTGAGAAGGTGTGATAGTACGCAGCCTTACCCCGACATAATAGAGAGGCTGTTTTCGGTAGACCCACATGCAGATGTGATACACGAGAAGGAAAGTTAGATCACATACAAGTCTAGGAGAGGTTTCATCCTAAAACCAATTAGTGATAGGTGGAGTAGCCCATTAAACTTATATGTTGATCTTCTTTCCTCTCTTTTTCAAATGTGGGACAAACCTCCACTCTTATATTACAACATAATGCTTGACCAATAAAGATATATTTAAAATTTAGTTTCACCTCCTCTTATAAAATCTTACTAGGGCTTAAGTGAGACATGTGAGCATAAGTTTCTTGGCCTTTCTTCGTTGAATAGGAATGCATACTTTTCTTATTGACAGAGCTAGCAAGCACACGCACATCAAACAAAAAGTAGATTCTAAGCCAAGGTATGTCTTCAAAAAGAAGTTTTTTAAAAAATAATTAAAAAGTCTTTGAGGAACTTAATTCTTTAAATATTATAATTAATTGGTGCTCGTTACCCTCCTTTTAGTTATTTTTTCTTATAATTAAAGTTGATTTGATGCTTCCTTTTGTTTATTCTTTGATTTAACTAGCTTATAAGTTTCGTGTGTTTAATGTTAATCATTAGGTTCACAATCAACATCAGAACAGATACTTCTCAACGCCTTAACGCATCCCAACTTAATACCATAAACTCACAATTTTTAACAAAAGAAGACTTGTTACAAGAAAGATACAATTTCGTGGTAAGAGATTCAGAATTACACAACCTTATACTTAATTGTTAGAAAGATTGTTTCTCACATATCCAAATGAAAAAAGTATAATAAAATTAATAATAAATACTTATTAAAATAATAAAGTAATGATAAAAATAAAAATAGACATAAAAGATAATAATAAATATAAAAAATAAATACATACAAATAAAAATTTAATACAACAAATACAAATAAATTTAAAATAAGTAAACAAATATACATACAAACAAACAGAAAAGAAGACAAATAAAATAAATAATACAAACAAACCATTAACAAAATGATATCATTTTAATAAAAAATATTTAAATTTTGGGTTAAGACAGACAACTCATAGATCAAATTCGGAACAGACAAAAGTACCATCTCTAAAAAAGACGATCTTTTGATAGGAAACTTGTAGGAATTATTTTTTGACTGTCTAAAAAAGTAGTTAGTTATGAATTAATGATTTAAAGTTAACAACAAATTTGACTTAAGAGGTAGTAAAAGTTTTTAAGTCACTAAGAACCTTACTCTTTCACATAAGATATTCTAAGATTCGAAACTTTGGTTCAAGAGACATTAAAAACAAGTAAACCATACCCCTTTTTGGGAAATAATTAAGAATGACAAATTAGGTAGGCAATCTAAGTTAGTTTAACCTAACTTGAAATTAATAGATTTGTCTAAATTGATTAGGTTTCATTGAGTCCAAAACTAAAAGTCTAATTATATTTAAAACAATATTATTTTTAAAAATAAAATTATATTTCTTTAATAATAAAAGAACATTTAAAATAAAAATAAATATTTAATCAGTCAAAATTAAGCTCAAAAACTTAATCCTCGGGAAATTTTGTAATTGAAATAACAACTCTAATATTTTATTCATATAATCACTTTTTTATTCTTTTGTCATTTATAAAATTGATAATAGATTGAATTAAACCTTTTTTTAATTTAAACCTAAGTCAAAGTTTGACGTTGTTTACTTAATTGTTCTTTGAATTATAGAACTAAACAATATCATTTTATTTGAACTGATTCCAATTATCCTGTCTAAATTAAATTCGATTAAATCAATTAATTTCATATTAGGAAAGATCCACATTGCCAACCCAAGGCATAATGGACATGTTTTGATTTTTTTTAATGATAAGCTATTTATGTCACACAACATTATCCATATTAAATTGTTAATAATACAGAAAGTGACCCTCGAATCCAGGACTGTCCATTAATGTTGGGAAAGTATTGAAACCCAAAACTCGTAAGTGTTGGAATAGATGGAGCTCACGACAACGATACACTGAGATGAGGACATTATATGTACAGCTTTTCATTAGTAGAAGTGTAGATTCGTAGAACACGAAATAATGATAATAATAATAATAATGGAATAAACTAAAGAAAGTTAGAAACAGATAAAGAGAGAGAAAGACATACATTGGGGGTCTGAACCTAGAAACAAGGCAGCATGGGATGTTTGGTTGGAGAATCTGGACATCATGTGTCCTGAGCTCCATTATTAATATCACTGTTTTAAAAAATGGCCAAAATTTATACCAATAAGGTAAGAAATTTAAATTTAAAAAATTTTATTCAGTATTAAACTGTCATATAATCGGTAAAGAATAAAATTGACGAATTTAAAATATAATTAAAAGATATTATTTTTACCTATCGAAAATTTAAAGTTATTAAAGTTTAATTAAAAAATTATTAAATAAAAATTGATTAATTTATTGTAATTTTTAAAAACCTATTAATTTACGAAAAATATGCTAATTAATTAAGAAACTGATCATTTCTTAACATCAAAAGTTATTAAAATAAATCAAATGATAAAGTTAGAAATTGAATCGAAAAGTTGACCGCTTTAAAATTTTTACAATTAAATCGGTTGAATTTTTCAATAATTGATTAATATTATTTGGGGTTGAGATTGCCAAATAACTTAAATATTAACTATCCACCAAGTTTCTTTTTTTGACATGGAAAATCCCGTTATTGTTATATTTTTAATGTTATTAAATAATTCTTAATAAATGCAAATAATTTGCAAATTGATTAATATTTTTTAACTCATTCTGTTATCTTAAGTCTTAGATCCTAGATTAGTTATGTAATTGACCTACTTAATTCAAACAATGTGTTGATTATGTAGAAATTTTATCTATTAAATAAGATTAAATCATTCAATAACATTTTACATACTTTAATCAATCTGATACATAACGTTAAAATTTTATTAAAAATATTTAAATTATAAAATATAAACTTGTGGATATCACCTACTATGTATGCTTATTATGAGATAATAAGAGAGAACTTGTTGAGAATACTCATATGTGAGTGTCCCATGTTAAAGAAAAATGACAAAGGAAACTAACACATAAGTTTAGTGAGTTACTCTACTTATTGTTAATTAATTTTAGAATGAAATTTCATTTGGCCTTATGTGTGATATAACTTTCTTTCTTATATGGGCTCGTAAGCCTATTGCAATTAACATGGTATCAGAGATAATGGAGATTTTGGTCTACTGTTTGTCCTAGAAGGGGACCCAAAATTTAAGCAATTGGAAAAGAATTTGAAGTCTGGATGAAGCAAGTGGCCCAACAATATTGTTTGCCTTCAGATGTGGCCTATTTAACCTCAATCAGAAGTTTAGTCTTGATGAGGATTGTTTACATACCTTTCTAGATTATCCAAGTAAAAAAGGATTCACATGTAAGTGAAAGTGTTGAAAGTATTCGCATGTGAGTGTCGGTTTTAAGATGGGTTTTCATTTATACTTATATATGGTTTAACTTTTCCTTTTTTGTAGGCCCGTAGGTCTATTACAAATTTAACAGACCTCACAATTATATTCTGACGACAAGATCAAGCTCATTATAAAATTATAAATATAATTATTAGCTTCTTAATATCTATTTAACTTAATTTTAAAATAAAATACTAATTAATTATTGCTCAGTTGGAAAAAGTACAACATATTGACATGAAGTGTTAATTAAGTTTTAACAAAGTCAATCATATTCCACTGATTACATATTTGTCGGTACTTAAGGATGACAAGATAATGTTTTACTGGAGTAGATTTAAACATCAAATGAAGGGATATTTTAATGTAAAAAGGTCCAAAGCTTACCAAAAGATATGAAAAATGGTAATCATTGTCGGTTGGAAACCAGAAAAGTTGAGAAAGTTAAGGCACTAAAACGTAAGTTGATTATGGTTTCTCGTGAAATGGTATTTTAGTTAAACTTGAACATATTCAGTAATTCATTAAATAATCTTCTTAATATATATAATTAATAAATTACTATAACAGGCATTCTAAGAATAAGGATTACATATTGTTTTATATATAAAAAAAATCAAGTGTATCTTTTTTTTTACCTTTTTAAGTTTTGTTGACAATGCTTTCGGTGCGTAAAATTTTTCATTTGGTGAAAATCAAGAGAAAAAAGAGATTGTTTGAGACTCAAATATGTAACCTTTTTTTATTACATTAAGTATTCTAGCTTAGTTGGACTAATCCTAAGCTTCTAAGACCCTATCTCAAGAGTTATAGAGGAGATAAATCTGAAATTTCACAAGGAGTCTTTACATACTAATTGTTCAGTTGATGATTTTCACTAACTCCTTTACTCAGCATCAGGCTCCCGAGTAGTTCCAACTCTCACACTGCCGCTGGAAACGAGGCGTTTGTAATTGATCCGATCATGGAGCTATGCCCAGCGGGCTAGAGGAGCATCAATAGAAACATGCCTATTTCCCCTCCTTTAGCGTGACTCGAACTCAAGACCTCCTTTTTAAGGGAGAGTCTTAAGTGAAGAATTTGGACCACTTGGTCCACCCCTCGTTGTCATGCTGCTTAAATTTTTAGATTTACGAAATAGTATGCAAATTTTATTAATAGGATATTTTATATTAGATAAATTGGATTTAGAAAGAATTGAATGTATGATCTTTTGATCTCAGACCTTCCGCTTTATCAACTCTACGGCCCAGCGAAAGGAACAAAACTTGAAATTGTCCGTCTATATTGTTGCTTTCAGATTTTGCAGTCGATTAAAGTTTTCTCTTCTGTCGTTTTCATTTCTTTTCCTTGCGGGTTTGATTTCATATTGTTGAAATGTATATTGACCTGCTATTATTTTTCATTTTATCAAAACAAAATAGAACATTGTGTGTTTTCGTACCATGGCTGTACAATACCTAAGTTTCTTGGTCAATATCACGTTTGTCTCTCTCTACTTATAAGGACTAAGATCAGGCGGAAAGACTAGTCCAAGAATAATTACATAATAATTATTTCAAAGATTCTTGTATTAAAATTTATATTAACTAAATTAGTCACGTATATCATAAATTTTTTATTAATATGCTTTTATAATTTAAATAATAATCATTATGATAGTAATAAAGGTTATTATATCATATCTCTTAAATATTTTAAAATTCTAAATAATATTTTTCTTTTAACTTTTTAATACTATATAGAAAAGGTTATCAAAGATCCTTTGAAAGTGCTGCAAAATGAAGGCATATGGCATCACGTGTATTAAGAATCTGAGCGGCTCCTACGAAATGTTAAACATGCACTACTAAATTAAGTTTTACGCTCAGGCGGGCTTTTGTAACAAACTTTTAAGTGTCTCTAGCATTATTTTTACATTCAAGAGCGACATGATGACTATCTAATATGGTACAAATGTGGACCAAAATGAAAAATATGATCATAATTATACTTTGTGCATCATCTTTCAAATTCATGATTTCTCGTGATTAACGTAAGTCCTTTTTTCTTAGACCAGTAATAAGTTGTTGATTAGTCAACATCAATATATATATTGCATTGATATTAATGGTAAGGATTAAGAATTTAATGCATAACTTTGTTTCAGGATTTTGATGAGTAAGTTGGTGACACATCACAATCTTTGAGTGGACTTAATTAATGATAAAGGTAACTTTACTTACACGTTATATTTGAGGACTTAACGTGAAAAAAGGTGAACAGAACGTTATTGGTCTAGTTTGTTCCACATACAACGTATATAACTACATATTAACAAGGTTTGATAGTATATCTTCTGAAATATACAAGGTTTGATCTTTTTGTCTTGAACAAGACGAGGATAAGAAAATAAAAAAGATAAGAAATAATTTAAAATAAAAAGATAATCAATATCACTATTTTTTGTAATGATAACTTTATATTAATGCTTTTTAAAATCATGCTATCATACTTTTTTTTTGGTTTATCCAAAATTCATGTTGACTGCTGTTGTCTTGTTCCTCTAAAACATGAAAACCAAACCTGTTAAAACCGAATTGTTTTGTTTGGATCGCGTCTCTATTTTTTTTTTTTGGAAAAATAGAGAACGGTGTTGTTAGCCAACTGAATGACCACGAACACAAAGTTTGGAAACACCAAACGCTACAGACAATCATCACGAATCCCATCAAGTGCATAAATCAAAGATGCAGAAATAACAAATATTAGACAAATAAGGTATAAACTAAAATTTTACATTTATAGAAGCAAAAATTACAGATGAAATCACAAACATAGAAAATACTGCAGAAATTACACAGCTACATGTGATTTTGTCTAAATGGAACCGAGGCCACCATAAACTCCGTAGAGGATGGGTCTGAACCCGACTAATATCACCAGTGTTGATCAGCACTGTCAGAGCCTGACGTTGACAGGAGTTGGGGGCATCGATAGTCTAGTGTTGATTCGCTTGGGCTGTCACCGATGGAGATGGCGTCAAGCGTGTGGGCAGGGTGGTGAAAACGGTGAATCATTCACTACATCGTTATTGTTGCGTTGTCTGTCACTGCCCTGCTCGTCAGTGTAGTCATCGTGCTACCATCGTCTGTTGCTCTCCTTCTTGTCGGTGCAGTCGCTGGTATCATGACGCCAGTAGTGCAGAGGGTGACGACTAGCAGTGTATAAAATGCCAAGTTAAAATTCCTTATATATGGAGGATAAGTGAACCTAGCCAAGAAACTTAGAAGAAGGATTGTTTGTTTCTAATGCTAATTACTTATTCCAAGACTAGCATAAGTTGTTCTAACAAATAAAATAAAAAATTCAGTTAGGTTATGCCAAATGAGTGAGTTCGGATCCTCTGTCGAGGCTTCTCTGTCTTATTCTGTCGAATAACAATAACGACGTCGTTTTTGTATTAAATTGGACAGCGCTGTTAATTGTTGACAAATAGTCTGGGTCCCACCTGCTAGAGCCGATATTGACAGATCCAAAGCCAGCTTGTTGTTAGACAAAGCCATTTTTGAATATCTGTAATCATTTTTTGAAAGCCAAATCCAAACAAAAAATGTTGGGATTTGTTGTTTTTCGTAATTCTAAGAGCAAAATTAATGATAAACAAGAATTTAATGATATTATAAAA
>JANVCL010000002.1:6024115-6037528 GCA_026546855.1 Erythroxylum incrassatum
TGTGATACACGAGAAGGAAAGTTAGATCACATACAAGTCTAGGAGAGGTTTCATCCTAAAACCAATTAGTGATAGGTAGAGTAGCTCATTAAACTTATATGTTGGTCTTCTTTCATCTCTTTCTCCAATATGAGGCAAATTCTCATTATTATATTTCAACACACCCTCATCACGTGTGGATTTAACACTTAACATAATCTATCATTTTGAGGTGTTAACGATTAACATAAGAGCAATTTGCTCTGATACCATGTTAAATTTACAATGAACTTACGGGCTTATAAGAGAAAAAAATTAGACTACATACAAGTCTAAGTAACATTCTATCATAAAATTAATTAATAATAGGTAGAGTAACTTACTAAACTTATATGTTAGTCTTTTTTTCCCTTTCTTTAATATGGGACAAACTTCTACTATTATATTTCAACAAGATTATCCCCTTCTTTCCTATCTTAGTAAGGATCGGCAATTTGAAGAATCTTAAAGGGATCATCGCCGCTGGCAAACTCAACCATTCAATATGTTTATTTTTCCAGTGGCCCTAACGGCAGACTTTGTTGATCATACTGATGTACCTTTTTTCTCTAGAATTGCTACTCCATTGCTATAGATAACCAAGCAAGTCTTAACATCATCCACCTACCCACAGCTAGCCTAATATTGCTTGAAAATATTCGGAATTCTACAAGTACTTTTGTTTGCTTCACAGATAAAGGAAGTTCCTCTGCATTTGTTGAGCCGGGATGTTTTGGCGTCTTGAAGAGTATAATTGACGAGCTGGGATTTTCCATTCTTTGTTGCAGAGGCTATACTTAAAATTGTCAGGTTCAGTGTGGTTTATTTAGGCACTTGATCTTGAAGGGAATGGTCATCAGGTCTTCTTGGTTGTGAGGTTGGAATTGGTAAATTTGGTATCA
Source organism: Erythroxylum incrassatum (assembly GCA_026546855.1). NCBI lineage: Eukaryota > Viridiplantae > Streptophyta > Magnoliopsida > Malpighiales > Erythroxylaceae > Erythroxylum > Erythroxylum incrassatum. The sequence goes on from JANVCL010000002.1 coordinate 6,025,036, forward strand.
CCTCCTGATTAATCAAGTTGATATCGTGGGCTGACTGATTATCCGTTGCCAGAGTCGTAGAGGATGTATGTATTTGGCATATTGTCCGAATCAAATACTGCTCAAACCCCAAAGTATACATACGATGCGATTATTCATGCCAAAGATAAGATTATGATATATGATGATTAAGTGTGGTGCTGCCTAGATTAAAGATAATGGGTGGCCAAATCAGTGCCCTTAAAGAATGCTCCCTCCTCGGTTTCCGATGAAAATCTTGAGAAAATAAAAAACAAAAACCAACATTCTCTTAAGACGTCCCATTCTCCAAAAACCCACGAGCAGTCTTTCATTACAAAGTTCCATGGAACTTAACACTACTCGATACAAGTAAGATTTCATGGTCCCCCACCAAGTTTTATAACCATCGGTTTTACAATTGGGTGTTTCATAAATGGGCCTAATGGGAGAGTAAAGCAAGAGTACTACCCATTAAAAAAAAATCAAATTCTATTTTCTTAGTTTATTAGTCCGCTCTAATCATTGGTAAGCTATTTGGTCAAATGCAAAAATAAGATAAAGAGGGATACATAGAATATAAAATGAGGAAATAATGGATAAACTAGGTGATGAAATCTTTCTGCCCTTTTGGATTCGCCGTCAGATGGGTCCTAAGCTCTTCTGAAATGAATGGGTTGGATGGAGCAAATTAGTGGAGTATACACAAAAGGAGCAATGGAAGCTGTAGATGAATCATATCATCCAATTTGTCTTGAGATAAAAGTAAAATTAGACAAAAACTATGAAGCCTAAAAAGACTATATTTTGGATACAAAATCATCATTACAGTTCACCCATTCCTAAGAAGATGAACAAAACAAGAAATATGTATCCTATCTAGGAAAAATAAGACCCCAGACTTCAATAGAAAGGAATGGAAGTAGAGGGGCAGAAGTCAGTTGCTCGAGGAAGAGAATAAGCCAAGGATAGCACTAAAATCCAAAAGGAAGGAGAAGGACTAAAGCTGTAATCCATATGAAAGGAAAGGATAGATGGAAGAAGAATTTGAAGCAGAATCTGAGTCAACAACTCAGTCAAACTTCACACAACCCCAATAAACTTCCCCTCCATCATCATGGAAGTTGCCAACTATATATTAACAATATTAAGCCCTATCCACTTGCACCTTTCACTCTCTTAACACAAAAAACATGCACATAATTAATCACATAGAGTGATTAGGGTAAAGCTTAATAGGGACTAGAAAGGGGGCATCAAAGATGAAGAAATGGGAAAGCAACTCATGGAAAATTCATTCTTATAGGGTCTTTGGCCAATCTTTTCCCATCCCCTTTCTCTTTGCATCTTTACTTGTATTCCTTTTTGGTTACTTAATTTTGGAACTCTTTTTTTGTTTTTCTCCTGTTCTCTTCGTTTCTGCCCATTAAACAATGAAAATGGCATATTACCAATCATCCTTTCCCCTCTATAGGAAACACCCATCATTGCTCCCAACAATCCTTTTCAACCTTAGAAACCTGAGCTTCTAAGATATTCCTTCTCTTCCATACTTCCTCTCTCCTTTTATGCTTTCACTTTCTCTCGCTTTAAATACCCTTTCCATCTCTGTAATCTTTTCTCTACCTCACCCTACTTCGTTCTTTGCATTACCATCTCTTCTCCTTCATTTTCTTTTTACTTTTTATTGGGGCTATAGTTTTAAGCCTCTGCAGACAGTCTCCCCCTTCACGATGGATCCTTCTTCTACAAACTCTGTTAATGGTTTCTACTCCTTTCTAACCGGAGGAATTGATGATCTTGAAAGAGTTTATCTTTCCAATAATTTCATGTCAATCCAATTCCTCCAAAGGGTACTTTCTTTGCTAAGATCTTTCCACTCTCAGTTGACCTTGCTCGTCCAGAAACTCCATTTGCCTGTTGGTGAAAAGTGGCTTGATGAATACATGGACGAAAGTTCCAAGCTTTGGGAGGCATGTCATGTTCTTAAATCAGGCATATCTGGCATGGAGAGTTATTACTCTGCTGGGTTCAATATCACTTCTACTCTTGACAATCATCGTCATCTTAATCCTCAGCTCGCTCGCCAGGTTCATCTGAAATGATCCCACTCCAAAATCTGTTATTGATTCTATTTCCTATAAAAACAAACTGGTATTTTAAAGTTAAAAGTTTTTTCACATAAAAAGTTGCATCTTGAAACAGGTAATTCGGGCAATTTCTGGGTGTCGAAGAGAGGCCGTGGGATTGGAAGAGGAGAATAGAGCCTTAATGGAGACAAGAATCCAACCTCTGTCCCTGCGTTTTGACGAAAAGGTTGGGATTGAATCAAAGCTCAACGGATTCAATGGTTTTAGAGGGGTTCTGTATGCAATGAGAAATGTTAGCTCTTTGCTTCTAATGATCTTGCTATATGGGCTGGTGTATTGTTGGCCAGAATCCAGTTTTTTGCGAGGGTACGAAGGATGTTTGGTCTTCGGATCAGCTTTCATGATTTCAACAGCGAGATTGCAGCAGAGAGTGGCAGCAGAGATAAACCAGATAAATGGGAGACCAGGAATTCTACTTTTTGAGTTTATGAGGTCCAAGATGGCTATGGAGGAGCTTAGAGCAGAGTTGGAGAGTAGATGTGGCCAAGGGATGGTGGTGGATTGGGAAATAGAGGAAGAGATAAGAGAAAGGGTAGAGAACTTGAGAGGCTGTTTTGGGGTGTTGAGATCCGGAGTTGAGAATATCGTTGGACAGCTTGATGATTTCTTTGATGAGATAGTTGAAGGAAGGAAGAAGCTTTTAGACTTTTGCAGTCATAGATAAAATTAAAAAAAGAGTGAGACACATGAGTAACAGAACTGGTTGAAATTGGGGAGAAAAAAAAGCAACATAGAAGAAGTAAAGCAGTTGTTGGAGTTGTTGTACCCCTAAAACCCTTTTCTCTAAAATTTTCCCTTTAAATAAATTATTTTTAAATATTTTTACTGTTCCTTTTAATCTTTTCTTCCCCCTCCTGTGGTTTATCTATTTACAGTTACTTTAGTTAAGAACTTTGGGTTGAAACAACAGGGAAGGAAGAAGAGACCTTGACTGGAAAGAAAAGACCGTAGACAAAGTGATTTGGAACGGAAAGAGCTTAAGAAAATGGTGGATGGTTTGAGATAATGACGAAAGGCCAAGCTGCTACTCTGATTTCCATTAACATGAAACAAACAACAGCTTCTTGTTTGTTAGATCATGATTAGTTATAATGGACTTAAAAAGAAAGGAAGCTTCTTATCATATTATCTCAAGGGAACATCAGGGATTTCAATCTTTGTTTAGTTTGTATTGTTTATTGCGTTTTTTGAAATTTCCTCTTGTAATGTTTTCTTTTGTCTGCAGTGGTTGTAGTGAAAATGGCTTAATCATTCTAGTTGGTGAATAATGATGAAAAAGAGGGGAGCTTTTAAGCTTAGGAGTAGGGGAGAGGCACTGTGAGATTCCTGGGTTTCAACTTTAATGTTGAAAAGCAGCAGACTCTCTGCGCTCTTTGTACTGGACTTGGGAAGAAAAGATTTTGTCTGATTCGGTTTCACTTGTGAAAGCAATGGGGTTGATGATTAAGAGATAACATCTGTTTCCTTCCTCTGTCTGATAATTTATAAAAATGGTTCATGTTGTGGCTATTCCTCTTCCCTTAGCCTTAGGAAACTATAAAAATACAGGAAATCTGGGAGGGTCACTTTCTAACCGTATCTCATGCTTTTTGTCCCTTGCCAGAAATTCATGCCTTGCCTCCCCTCAAGGGTTCCATATAAAAATTATGATTTGTTTGTCCAAAAGAAAATAATAATAATAATAATAATATAATGTGGACACAAATACAGGAAGAAGACGTACCGACAAAACTCCGGATGAAAACAATAAAGTCGAGCAGGAAGGAAAACATTTTCTTGGCAGTAAAAGGTTAAATGTTTGGCTGAACAAAATTAAAGCTGTGGGCTGCTTCCATCCTGTAAAAAATGATGATTGCCCTTTAAACCGCCATAACCAGCCTTTAATTATTATAACCCGCAATCATGTCCTCCCATTCCCCAACAACAAATTCTAACAACAAAATCAAGATTTTCAGCTACAAACAAACTCCCAACCTCATATTGCTCTCTAAACAACCGAAGAGGACAAAAAGCTGATGCAATCGGATGGCAAGCACATACACCAACACAACAACTTGCGAGGCACAAAACCTGCTTCACTGTCATAATCGTGGAAACACAAACACGGGTATTCTTCCAAAGTAGATTTAACTATCCACACAAATGAGAATGAGCATCACGCCTCATCAAAAGATCGACCGAGAAATTTAACAGAGCCCTCACGCTTATAAATAGTTCATCTAGTTTTCAAATATATATATACAAGACACGTTTAAGGAATTGAGACTATCAACCTTTGGCAACAGATCCAAACAATTCACATGTACAAATGAACAAGGGCATGGTGGCAACAAGGCTTACTTCGCAGAAACTCTACTTCATCAAGGAACTGAGGAAGTGAGAAAATAACCTATAAAAGTAGGCAAGTTGCTGCTTCTACAAGTTCAAATGTCAAATCCCGGCATAGCAAACTGAGAAGCAAACGTTTCTACCCGGTTTCGCAGCTCAATAATATCTTTATCGCTCTGTAGACACTTGAGATAATCTTTATTGAGTTTTCCATGTTCCCTCTGCACAACACTCGTTATCTGAGCTGCCCTAAGAAGGAAGTCTGCAATTGTCTCGAAATCACCCTCCAAACAACCTCTTGATGTAATGGCAGGAGTGCCTGAAAAAGAAAAGAAAAACGAACTAACAGGAGACTGAAAAAGAACATGTCAACAACACAGAATAGAATTGATTACTACGAAAGAACAACCATAGCTTGGAGTTCGGGAGGAAAGAGATATTCAATAAAAGCGTCAGTCAAGGTACCGTGGTCACAAGCTAAAAATATAGTCCACTTTGAATTAGGTACAAGTTTGTTTCAGGAATCCAAAAATATTTACAACATCCGCTTAGTAGACATAAATTGATATGTGCAAGGACTAGTTGTAGAGATGTAAAATTACAGTGTCGGTACTCACCAATTCTGACTCCTCCACGACATATAGCACCATTGTCTCCAAAGACAGTACTTTTGTTGAGGATGATGTCGCACATTTCACATACTTTCTCATAGTTTTTTCCTAAAGAGAATAACACAAATGCAATGTTAGAGCAAGCACAAGGAAACTGACCATACAATCGTGCTATTTTCAACTTTTTCAAACACAACTCTAATTGTGAAATCACCATTCGCAATCCCCGATATAAACCATAAAGGTAGATGCTTGCTGCTCCAAAAGTCATCATTTTACAACAGTGAGAATAATATCACATCAAAGGGTTAAAACCCATCGACATAACAACTCAAAAAGTGAAGTAGATGGGAGAAAAGGATTCAATCATCTGTCTCTATAAAAATGTCCTACAAGCAACTTAACGCCAAAAATTAATCAATACAGCAATATTATTTGCTCCTTGTATTTCAATACTCATTTAACCAGAAAATGAATTCAAACACAAACGTAGATAAAAAATCAGACTGAATAAGTAGTACATCATTTAAACTGAAAATAAGTGTCGCTAAATAGAAAATATTGGCTTTTAGATTTGAGTACTGAGTAAATTGGATAATTTAAACAATCAGCATTTGGTCTGAGCAATTTCCTTGTTTGGACCAATAACATATTATACCAAGTGTACATTGAATTAATCTAATACTATAGTAAAGCAGCAAAAATAATCATTTAACTTGGAGAGGTTGGAAGTGCACAACAGGAGAATGTGATCATTGAATTGATTATTTGGTCATTGGAATATATCTTGAATTAGACAATCAATGTCATTAACACAAGCAGCTAGAGAAAAGAGCAACTAACCACATCTGTGCAGTTTAAATTGATAAACTCAATGGAAGAAATAAAAAGTGCACTCATGAAATCCAACATTGTCTACCAATTGATTCGCAATAAAATCCAACAACCAAAAAGGAGATCGAAATGTGAGGGTTGCACCATAAATTCAGGTCTGCCGAATTCAGGTAGAGAACTCAGACAGCTGAAATCAAACTTCTTTCAATAAGAAAGCTCAAAATACTACCAAAAAAGCACAGCCACAAACTACTGTAACATCTAGCTATACAACCTAGTAATGAAGACTAATGATACGGTGCAAAGCGTCACATGCTAAAAATACTGCTTCATTAACTTCCAAACCTATGACGTCTCTGAAATTCACAGAAACTTCACACTTTAGAGTGACCATACAAGTATTGTTTCAGTAACTTCAGAACATGCTCCGTAGCCCATCAAGGAAATAGAAATAGAAATAGAAATAGAAAATGAAATGCACATTCATGTCAAAGAAAACAAAATAGCAGACAGCAGAGGTAGAAATACTACAGATCCAATAAATAAACAATCACTCATTCTCCGATATATTTATTCAGAGATAGGATGTCAAACTGTACCTGTTAACCCTAAAGAAGTTACATCCCAAACTAGCAAATGATTGTCAGTACCACCCGTCACCAATCTGCATTTCCTTCTCAGCAAAGCAGCAGCTAACGCTTGAGCATTTCTCTTTACCTGTTTCATATATGCCTTGTAATCTGGAGAAGCCAATTGCTTTAAGGCTATGGCAAGAGCAGCAATGTGATTATTGTGAGGACCTCCTTGTAGTAATGGATGGATTGCAAAGTTTATCCTTTCCTCAAAATTATAATGGCCATTACCATCACTGAGACTAAGAAGCATGTCTGGCGGCCTTGACTTTGGGCCTTTCCTGTAGAAAATAATTCCTCCTCTGGGACCCCGAAGACTTTTGTGAGTTGTTGAGGTAACTATATCACAAAAGTCAAAAGGATTAGCAGATTCCTGCACAAAATATGATCCAAACAATATGAATTAAGAAGGTATAATAAATATCAAGTAATATAAAAATTTGTTGTCATCAACTCGTGACACACATACAGAAATAAGGAAGATGGAAAGAAAAACTAGTTTACTTTATCGTCATGAACTGTTTAGAACAGCTCAATCTCAATACAATAACAAAAAGAAGCAAATCACTTCAATCAAAACAATACTTAAAAGTTCTAAATCTAAATAAGTGTTGCAAGACTCTGAATAAAGAGCAACCACAACTACTTCGGCTCATAAGTTCGACAGCTTCAAATTGATTATTTAGTTTTCCTAATACAAGATTAAAAAATAATAGCCAAAGACTCAGTCACTTTCAAAATTAGCTACAAACAATATGATGTAAACCCAGTTAATGCACCAAGTCTTTAAAGGGAAGAACAGCTCTCCAGGAACTTCAGCATAGCTGGCACTTATGGAAATTTGGTCAACACATCCGCCATTGGTAGAACCATCTTCCTGAATTACTCTCATGAAGTCGCAGCATAATTTTGTCATAAATGTCAAAACCTGTTTATGACTATTTGTTACATTTATTTTATGAAAAGAATTAGACAAACAATCAATTCAAGAATTATGTTAGTTCAGGTTCTAGAAACCGATGGAAGAAGCATTCTTTGTTCTTAAAAACATAGAATCCGATAGATAAGCACCAAGAATGTGAAAATTTGGAAAGGAAAACAAATCATCATAGACAAACATCAAGTGATAAGAAAAGAACATGGGGGGCGTAAATGAGCCTGGAGAGTTCATCCATCCAACTATATCACGCTCAGTGAGATATTTCTACGGTCCAAATTTATCATTTAAAATTGGTTTAAATATAAACTACAAGCTAATCTCTCAAACCGTTAACCAACGACAAAACATGCACTAAGCAGCCAAAACCTACTTCACTTATCACAACCACCAGAACGTAACTTAACATTTTCCGTAATCCACAAACAATTTCAGGATACCTAGGAACCTAAAATTCAGAGCATAAAAAAATTTCTGAGAAATTTAAATATACTACGCAGTTAAAAGTCTTCCAAAAGCAAATTCAAGTTAAGTTCATCACAAACCTTAGCTGCCACAAGACCACTAATATGAGCCATGTCACACATTAAAACAGCAGCAATCTTATCAGCAACTTTTCTGAACCTTGCAAAATCCCACTCCCTAGGGTACGAACTCCCTCCACAAATAAGTATCTTTGGCCTAAAGTCCACTGCTTTCTCCTCCATCTTATCATAGTCAATATACCCAGTTTGAGGATCCACTCTGTAAGGCAAACTCTCAAAAAAAATGGAGGAAGCAGACACCTTTTTCCCTCCTGGAATATTATACCCATGACTCAAATGCCCCTCTGAAGGAGAATCAAGCCCCATAATCCGATCCCCCGGCAACAAAAGTCCAGTATATACCGCAAAGTTCGCCGAGCTACATGAATATGGCTGCACATCCACTCCCCATTTATCAGAATCAAGCCCAAAAGCTGCCAACGCGCGATTGCAACAAAGTGATTCGATTTGGTCAATGAATTGATTACCAGTATAACACCTGGCACCGGGATATCCTTCAGAGTACTTATTCGTTAAGCGACTGCCTAAAGCTTCCATAACCGCTCCGCAGACAAAATTCTCGGAAGCTATCAACTCAATTCCTTTGAACTGTCGTTCCTTCTCTTTCTCCATCATTTCATAAACTTCTGGATCAGCAACAGGAAGCGCCTGGTTACCCCACCCACGAACCGTGGCTTGTCGAGAGTCGAGACCCACTTGAACAGCAGCCCGATTCGGAGAGTTCGGTGGACACGACGACCTTTGGCCATCTCTTTTCCTCTTCAGACAAAGCTGGTGTCCCAAAAAGCTGAACTGTTGGTGGCCTTCGTTTTGACCGTCGTCATCGTCGTTCTCTATCGTGACGTTCTCCTTCTCGTCGTTGAGTAATTGCAAGGGAATCGGACCCGGCGATGTATCATGAGAGTTGAACCCAAGAGATAAGCCCGATTGGGATCGTGCCAAATCCATAAGACCAAAACCCTTATTGGATTTAAACAAACAGCAAAGAGTTTAAGGAAAGGTGTAACAGCAACAAAAGCAGCGGCAACATTTCCTGAAGAAGCTACACCTCAAATAACGAACTCTCCCTGCGTTGCCGTTGGCTTCCATCAAAATTAGACGAAATACGAAACCTTACTAAATGCTCTCGCTGTAGCCTGTAATGAAGATTACCATATATAAGGATTATGCCTAATATAAATATATAAATGGAGACGCGTGTGAAATGGACATGCCGCGTGCTTGGGAAGCTGAATCTGGACTATGTGCCGGTTTGGCGGGGAGAGCCGCTGGAGCAAGTAAGAGTCACGTGGCGCACGAATGTGACGAGTGAACACCAAGTGGACGTGATGGCGGTTACATTCAGTTATATTTTAAAAATCTAAACACATAAGATTGGAATTTTTTACTTAAATTAGAATAATAAATTAACAGAATGTTTTTGTGGGGCCCAATTGTCCAGGCCTCTTAATTGAAGATCCATTTTGACTCATGCCGCGTCGTCGTCCAAGGCTGTCACCGGATCAGATTTTCTTCGGCTTTCTTTCTTCTTTCTTCATCAAGCTTGTCCTAGATAATTTCTAATTGGCGAAACCCAAATTTATGGGTTCTAAAAAACTTAAAGGAGGTTAATTATTTCATAAATTTTTTGCAAATTTTTTCGGCACTAATAAAATATAAAAATAAGCAAAACCGAAATAATAAAAGTACCAAAAATTTGGTAACGCAGTTTGACATACCTTGCCTACGTTTGCGGGGTCTTCACCCAGCTTAATTACTTCAACCGAAGTACAATAGTTTTATTCAAGGCTTTACTGAGCCAACACTACTCAACCCTTGACACTATCACTCAACCTCACTTCTCGTGAAAGAATTTCACACTTAATAATACGACCATCTCGTACCAGCCTCGACAGAGAATTTTTCTAACTTCTTTCACTCAAAACAATAATAAATAAAAATAGCTCAAGTATTTAATCAACTGAAAAATTAAACAACAATATACTTGAGATAAAAGAAAGACTTCTCTGTTGTATTTATCTTCTTGAAATAACCTAGCTGAAATTCTTCACCATATAACTCACTCTTTTTTCACAGAAAAACAACTCATGGTGTTTCTTCAATTAATAGCCAAAACTACTTCACCAAAGATTATCTTCACTGTATCATCAAATCAAAACGTGCACAACGCTTTCCTCACAAAATAACTTCACCGTCTATTTCTTACCAGTCGCGTTATTCAGCTGATATACTCATATGTGCCGCAAGCTGTGTTATTGTTCATGGATACATTATGCGCGTCTCATCAATCTTTTGCACACCAACATAAGCAAGTAAACTTCCACTCTCAATCAAAGACGTGGGATAAACAATCATTGTGGAGATTCGCTTCTACTATATGTGAGGACCCACTTGTGGATCCACCTATGAAAACTCACTCACTACACACACCAGATCACTAGCCAGTCGTAGATCTACATACCACACCAAAAACCTTCTTGTGTATTTCCAGAAAAGTGAATTAATTCGCAATGAAACTTACCATTGTGCCCTTAACTCTTCAGCCACTTTTTATTTACGCAAAACAACATAAATCACAACCAAACTTTAGTTGTACCTTTTCGTTTTCAATTAGACTTCCACAACAACTAGGAGATATCCATGTGTTTTGATAGACTTCAATGATTCCACCGTAATTAAGATTTTATATGTCCAATTTAAAATGCCAAAACTAAATAAAAGATATATATATAATATACCTTAACAAGATGTGCCATCTCTATTATTAGATTGAACTTGAAAGTTAGGATTTGACAAGGATCAAAACCCAGGAACTGTATGCAGACCCAGGACTACCAATCTCACCTCCCCTATGATTTTAGTACGACCCACTGGATAATATGATAGCTTCTCATCCATCCATTTATTTACTAAGAAGAATAGTACAGTGTTATATTAGCAGAAGATCACAGGTTAAGAAACAAAACTCATTACTTCAGTGGGTTAACTAAAAAATTGGAATGCTAATATACCAGAACTAAGAACTAGAATAGAGGTTATACGTACTAGTGCACAGAGTAGAGGAGCAAAAATCGGTTTTAGAAGAACGATTTTACATGTGATTTTGACTGACGTAAACAAATGTTAGAGAAAAGAAAGGTCAAATCTTTATCATAAAAAAACCGAAAGAGAAGGAAAGTCGAAAACATATCCAAGAAGAGGTTTTACAGGATTTTTGCTTCAGTGTAAGAAAATCGATAAGAAGAATCAAAAAATTCAATTTTAACTTAATAAAATAACATCAACAACTAGTAAAAATTTCATCACTAACACGAAAAGTCTGAAAAGTGTGACCTTTCTATGCCCTGTATTTGAAAATTTGTCTTCTTTTTTTCATATTGCTCAGAGATCACACCAGTGTATGGAATTTTGTTCTGTAGCCTCATCGGTACCGACCAAAAATACAGGTCGGTACCGGTGGTTTTTGATAGGTACCGTCGGTTTCGGAAAATTCCGGCCAGTACCGTAAAAATTAAAAATCCTAAGGACCTAATTGCAATTTTGAAAATTTTTAAACCTAAAATTTTAACCTACCCGACCACCCCCCAAACTCGACTCTTCGTTTCTCTTCTCTCCTCACGCCGTCGTCTCTCCTTTTTCTCTCATCTGTGTCGCGCCGCACCACCTGTTCCTCACCGTCGTCCGTCGCCTCCTCCTTGATCGTCGCCTCCTCCAGCCCTCCTCAACGCTCGGCTCACCTCCCTTGGTCGTTCTCCCTTCGGCTCGTCATTCCTCCACGTCGTCGTTGACGCCACCACCTTCTCTGCTCCTCGCCGTCGCACCGTAGCAACCACATTCACATACATAACAGTAAAAACTGAAAAAAAAACCACAGCTTTTGTTGAAAAGGAGAATTTTTCAAATGGGTATAACTAAATCAACCGCAAGAAACACAGAAACAAAATCAACAGCTAATCGGAGATGATTGTGGCGGCTGAGAAGTAGAGTAGAAAAAGAGACAGAGAGAGAGAGAGGGGTAGAAAGAGAGAGTCGAAGACCTAATTGAATTTTAATCTTGTTTACATATATATATACACTATAAATTAATTAATTCAATTAAATCAAAACATATTATTAAAGTTAATTAATTTATTATTTTTTAGAAAAGTAGATTTACGAAATTTTTTATATATTAGAAATCAGTAATTTTCTTTTTATTAAAAATATTTTTAAATTAAAATATCTTAGTAAAATTCTATAATAATTGGATTTCAATAAAAAGTTTTACAGACGTAAAGATTAAGACTTTGAAGTGATTATATGTTAACATTAATGCAGTTTTGCTTTATATATTTAATAACAATATATTTTATATAATTTCATTAAAGTCCATCTTTCTCTAGTTAAAAGGTGTTATAGAATGTAGAGTAGATAAAAGGTGCTTATAAAAATAATTAAAAATTATGTGGTATAAATTAAA
>JANVCL010000002.1:6039062-6055018 GCA_026546855.1 Erythroxylum incrassatum
ATTTAATAAAATTTATTATATTAAATATTACTGTATTCTATTTAATATATTAATATTATGATTTGGTGAGAGTTGATATTAAGAATAATTATTAAGGGTATATTAGGTAGTATGTATTTATTAAGTTACGTTCCATTCTAAACCCCCCGAATCAGAGGTTTCTTATTTTCACTGTTTAAGATGGAATGGAACGTAACATGAAACTTTCCGCTTCCATCCCAGTCCATTCCATTCCATTATAAAACCTTCAAACAAACGATGGAAGTGTGTTACGTTCTATTCCATCCCATTATTAACCCTCAAACCAAACAGGCCCAAGTGATCAATGAAATGTTGGAAAGAGAGAGTTTTGGGTTTATTGTGTACTTCAGGATTTAAGAGCGAGCGCTTTCAGTATTTGTTTACACGTGGAGGAAAGCGAGGAAAAAGTATCCGTATGGTGGCAAGTGTCAATGACTTGGCAATAGTTTTGAAATTGGACCTTGTGATGTGGGGCTCCATAACAAATAAATTGTCTCAAATTCAAATATTCACGCCTGAAAGCTTTCATTTGGACTTCATATCCATTTTGTAGTTGGTCGTTAACAGAGTAGCATTAGCAACGTACTTGTTTAACACCAGGAATCAATTTGAATCTGTCATTTTGATGCTTTTATTGAGAGAGAAACGAATGAAGGAGGGATGATAATTTTAGCCCAGATTGGCCGGCCGAGCTGTGGCCAAACCAAAACAACAAAAACGACGTCGTTTATAAATTTTTTGAAAAAAGTATGGATGGGTTGGTCCGACCTACGGACCATCCAACCAAGCTAGGGTCGGCCCATTGACATCTCTAACTTGAAGGAATGATAATTATATCTAAGCTAATCGAAAAATAATTATCCAAGATTGTTAACCAGTTTGCCCAATAATTTATATGGTCAGTAGTATTCTGATCACAATCTCTATCTTCTTAACAGACTGTCATGGTTGACACAATGGTCAAATTAACCAAAATGGAAAAGCCATTGACTCCACCACCACTCTTACTTCGTCAACCTGTCACTTATTACAACATGCCTGCTCATTCACACCATTGTGGGATGCCTACATTACATACCAAATAACACCCTAAAATTAGAAAATCCTAACTTCTTAGGAGATAATATTTTGGGTTGGTTATTCCAAATTGAGCATTTCTTCACTTATCATCACATTCCTTTTGTTTAGAAGCTTACTGTCGCATCGTTTTACACAATGAATCCTACTTTACAATGGTATTATTAAATGCACACTCTACCCAACTCTCTACTTGGGAAGCTTTTACTTATCAATTGGAGCTTTGAATTGACCCTTCTTCCTTTGTCAACCATGAACCTTAGCTGTATAAACTTAAATGGACAACCTTTGTTGCCCCTATAAAGGGAATTCAAGACTGTTTCCACTCACATTCAGGGCCTTTTCATCTCTAATATCCTTAACTACTTTATCTAGGAAATAAGGGAGGACATCCATCAATAAATACTTTTGCACAAATTACAAAGATTACATGTGATGTTCTAAACACTCTTATACAACAATTATCCCAATTGTTCCCAAAGCATAACATTAATTACCAAAAATCTCATTAATTCCAAAAAAAAGGATACTAGTTAATCACAAAAGTATCCTATACAAACACAACAACTCAAACTGTCACATTAAAAAATATATACAATAAAATAAATTTACTCAATTTAATATGTAGGCTCCACATAAACTCTACTCTGTTAATCACTTGCACTGAGGTTATCGAAAATCTCACTATCTCCTAAAAAAATAACGACAAAGATAAGCTGCCTACTTATTAAAGGTAACTGACTTATTCTCTACTCCTCAAAACCAAAAACAAAGAAATCCAGACACTTTCTTAACTCACTTCTTATGCTTAGAGGTAGGAAACAAAACTAAGTTGTGCTAGATATTACTAAAGGAACTACAGGAAAGTTACCTATGTCCATAAGTTGGGGCTGAAACGTCCGGTAAAAACTCCGTGGTACGACCCGGTAGTATTCTGGTCAAAACGAAGCCAGGTAAGGAAGCGTGTTGGACCCTCTTCTATTTTGTTTCTGCTATGAGTAGAGAATAAGTAGAAGAAGACTCTTTCATCTACCATGAACATTGAGGCTTATGGAGAACATTTAGTTCGACTAGATTTGTCCACGAAAGATAACATAAACAGAATAATCAATGAGTTAAAATTATACTATGCTGCTGAAAAGGAAAATAATAAAGATATAAGGGTGAGAAGGCCATATTACAACCCAATGATGTACTTTATGGCAAAACAAATAAAGATGTTAGAATATATCAGAAATTCTCGATATGAAATGATGACTGTTCTAGACTTCACACAACAAAACACAAATTGGACCCGAAGATATGACGAAGAAGGAAAAAAATCGTGGTGGTGGTGCGAATTCTAATGTTTTATCTCATTTACTTTTAGGTCTCTTATTTTCAGTTGTTGATATGTTAACTTGTTAATAATAGTTTCCTAGACTTCTGTATATTGCAAAGACACATTGATTGAGCATACTCAAAACCCAAGCATTTATAAAATATGATGCTTACCATCTGAAGAAAACTAAAGCATGATATGTTTTCCTTTATGTATATACCATGATCGACTACATTAGTTTATGATGTTGTATCAATTGCATGCCAAATTGTACAACCTATAAATTATCAACCAATGCACAGCAGTCATCATCATAACATACATACAAATTGCCTGTATGGTTTCAATATCTACAGTGAAAGTCTGTAAACAATGAATATTGTACAAACATCAACATCTTCCAACCAACAATACAAAGGTTTATCTCATTTACAATTCAAGCAGATTATTAAATTCATAATATATCAAATACCTTTCAATAGAAATCTCAGCAACTCTTTGGAGATAATTGCAATCTCTCACCGATTAACAATAACCAATGATTCCTAAACAGAAACAAAAGAAACAGGTTAACTTATTGGAAAGGACCCAAAACCCATTTAAGTGTTCTGCATTTGCGAGCATCAACCAATACAACAGTTTCAGATAAGTGACTAATGCACTTATTACATTTTTAAGAATGAAATTGCCATATGTAAGAAACACCTTGTTCAATAACTGATATTGCTCAAACACCATTTCTGTCGAAGTAATGAATGAATAACATATATATAACTCAGAACCGTATATACCTCAGAAGTCTGGAAGATAACATGTTCAAGTAGTCGAATGATAACATGCAACATTTTCTCAGACATTTATATGCATTCATCCAAACATTTCCATATCAATTTAACCCTCTTCGACGCTTCCAATGTTACTGGTTAGGGAATTTCAACAGCTATCCAACCACAATGACACAATGCATACATATTATTCTTACCAATTTTGCATACAACAAAACCTTAACATAGATCCGTATACAAATCCGAACCAAATCTCCACATTCAATCGTGCATCATCAAAACACTGAGAAGTGAATCAACCTCCCAACCAAACTCCTTCTTCCAGAAAGCAAATCCAACACATGAAGTCAATTCAAAAACCTAGTGGGCATGGGTAGCTTGATCCGGCAAAAAAGTAGGTCTCCGGGTCAACCACAAAAAATGAATTATAAAGAGGGAGAGAGTAGAAGAAGACAACAATGTACGACACGTTTGGGCAACCAGAGTGTCGGTCAAGCAAGGAAGACCGACATTTTTCCACCATACAATCAAATACTTACTTGACACTGGAGAGACGAACGTCTTGGGGAAGAAGGGCAGCGTACGAGAGGGAAGACTGGAGACTGCAATCGTGAGGGCGAAGGAGGTTGCGGTGGTCGCGATCCGTGGCAATGACAAGGAAGAGTCGGGGACGAAGACAGCAAGGAGTCGGGGAAGAATAGGGTGAAGGAGTCGGGGTCAGATGTATAAAAATGGGTTGTGGTATGTGCCGGAGACAGGGACAACGTGTCCCTATCCTCCCTTTTGGGAGGGACAAAAATCCTTATCCCTGTCCACTGGGGACGGTGGACAGAAATTCGAGGACAACAACCAAACGTATCCGGAGACAGAATTTTTATGTTCCCATTCCTGTCCCCACTAACGGGGACAGGAACCAAACACTACGTTATACCTGGTGGTGGATAATGGCAAGGACTGGTCAACAAATTCTCTACTAGAACCAAGTCAACCTGACCCTTTGGAAGGAAAGGAAGTTTCTCCTTCTCCTGCAGAAGATACTCCCTAAGTCTCTTCTTATGCTCTAACAAGACAATTTATCCCCTCCACCTAAAATTGTTTGACACTATCAATGAAAAATCAGTAGTGGTCTTGGTGGATGGCAGCTCCACCGATAAATAGTCTAGTCATCTTAGACTTAGAGTTCAACCATCTCCCCTTCTGAAGGTCACGGTCAGCAACGAAGATTCTTTGGGTTATACTAGTGTGTATCTGTAATTTCCTCTCAATCTAAATCAAGTCACGTTGATGGATCTATTCCTCCTTATTTATAGGTTCGACATTGTCTTAGGCATTCAATGGCTTGTTAAGCTAGGCCCAGTTCTTTTTTACTACAAAAACCTCTGTATATAATGTAACTTCTAAGACAAGCCCAGGTGCCTAAGTCGGCTCAAACAACCCAACATGTCTTATATACTACCTAACTCTCTAAAACAATCCACTCATACCCAGTTAATAACTCATTATATAATAATCAAATATAAGTAAAAAATCATGAATATTCCTAATGTTTGATACCAAACACTAATATAATCAAGGATTTGAAACTCGAATCGGACATCAAACCGGAAGTCTTACTGGTCACCGGTTCGATCGACGTCATAATTATATAATGATTATATTTAATTATATATAATATTAGTAATATAAAAAAATACAAAAATATACCAAGTGATATAAAAATGTTTAAAAAATAATAAAAAATTATTGAATCAGTGGTCAAACCGATCGAACCGGACCGGTTTAATCGATCAATTGACCGGTTTTGACCGGTTCTCATTGATTCAATTAGAGACCGATTTTTAGGATTGAACCAGATCGGACAGTTGATCGGTTACTGGACCGATTCGATCGGTCAATTGACCGGTTTTGACCGATTTTTACTTATTCAATTAAAAACCGATTTTTAGGAGTGAACCAGACCGGATAGCTGATCGATCACTGGTCGAACCGATCAGTCCGGTCTAGTTTTTAAAACAATGAATATAACTCTTCTCCTGCTCAATCTTACTTCTAGGGATTGCATATCAAATATACATGATCAGGATTTCTATTCCTTCTTTCTATTCCTATACCAATTTGTTATTCTAATTCCTACATTACTATCTACTAAACGAGACCTAAATGTCATCTTAGATAACAAAAATAAAGAAATTAGTTTAAGTAACTAATTGAGCAGTATATTTGTCTTAAGTTGTCAAATGTGAGTTCTTGAAAGATGAATTTTAAAGTTGATTAGTGAACTCAGCTTACACGTGAAGTATACAATATTTTATGAATATAAGAAATCCACTCTAAATAAAAAGGAGTTAATACGGTAATACATGACTCCTACTATATGTATAAAATCGATCATAGAAAAGGATTAATATAAGTTATAAGATCTTAACTTACATTATATCATGCCTTAGAAGTTAAATGAGTCGCATAATATACAGTTATAACTCTTTTCTAATTCTTAATTCAAGGTGTAGGATCTGGGTGTATAGGATAAATCTGATGGCTGGGTGTAGACTTTCGCCTTTCGGTATCTACGGTTTTATTCGTCAAAAAAAATTCTTAATTCAAGGTATTGATGCTTTATATTGTAAATAATCATGTGTGATGCAATCTAAGGATAATTTTAGGAAAGTAGATTAAATTAAATTAAAGATAATTTAAAATAGAGAAATGACGCTTTGATGGTTATTACATATTTTACAAGCATAAGAATCATAAATTTTATTTAATTACTCTTGATATGTATAAGTATGAGGTAAAAATTATAAGTTCAAATTATTACATATTTTATACCCCTATTTTATATTATTTTAAATTATTTATAGCTGACTTCGGCAAAAATTGTGACATTTTCTTATCAATAACCCAAGTTATTAGGTTTCATATTTTATTTCTATAAACTAACAATTTTTAAAATTATTATATATGAGATTTGATTTTTCAAAAAAAAGCTAAGAAATAAAGAAAAATTACAAATAAGAAATTTTACAAGAAAGCTTCAATTTATTGGAAAATAGAACGAACTCTTTAGTAGTTTAGATACTTGTTTTTATCAAATTCAAAATAAAAGGTAACTTGTTTTTATCGTTAATGCATATTTTTGTTTTAATAGTTTGTGGGACCCAACTGATCTAGTCTCATAAATGACGTGTTGTCAAAGGTTGTCATTGGCTCAGACTTTCTTCGGATCATGGAGACTTCTTTTTCTTCTTCTTCTTCAATTTCTAATTGGGAAACCCTAAATTTATTGGTTATCCGTCCGCTTCTCGCGATCACCTTCGTGTTCGTCTTCTTATCGATTGGTATCAGTCTCTCTCTCTCTGTCTGTCTTTCTCTGGATTTTTTTAACTCATTGGAATGTGTGTTTAGTATATGAAGTGATAATTTGAATACAGGGTGGTTTTTGGCGTGGAAGCTTGTGTTGGTTCACGTACCTCTGGTGCAAGAGATATTCGGGTTGCGTAAGAAGCCCGCGAAGCCGAAACCACCAGCCCGGAGATTTTCCAAATACTACAAATCCAGCAGCATTAACTCCCGGAGCTCCGACTCTGGGTAAATTCTTCGTCGTCTGCGTGTGGGTTTTGTTTTAGCAGATTGTTACGGTCTCTCTAATGTTTTGCTCACGCAAGGGAAGGCAGATAAACATGTTTATAAACTTGGTATTTGATATGAAGTATCTTTAAATGAATTAGATCGCTAAAGATGGGATCTTCAAATCTATGAGAAAATCCGGTAGTCCGAATCGGAATTTACTTCTTTAGACTTTCAAACATGAGAATTTTAAAAAAATGACAATCAAACACAATCACACGCAAATATGCACACATCCCACCAACACACCAAAATCCCATTTAAAAGTGTATCAGTCACAAAGTGTCTCGGTTGCCAATTTGGCTAACTGAAAATACTAGCATCAGTAGTTTACTACCAACTTCGATCTAAAGAAGAAGTCAGCTCCCAACTGCTAAATAGTACCTGCAAACATAGGACATCAACAGAATAATGTCAAACACCGCATTTGTTATGACAATGTGCAACTGGTTCCACATAAATTTCAGAATGAATGAAAATCAAGATCACAGCAACTTTGAATCTAACTTATTTCAATGGAGCCAGGGAGAAAGCAAGGCTTTATGTATGGAGTAACATGGGACCTTTTGTTGCTCAGGCAAAGAAAGTTACTAAAATTAGCTTTCAGGAAAGAAGAGATATGGAAGTGCTTGTCCACAATTTATTGAGGATGTTTCTGCAATAGGCAACCCATGCAGCCAAATGCAAAGCAGGGAAAGAGCTTTGCTTCGCCGTGCTCGTATCTGTACATTTCAACTTTGACCTGAACGCCACTAGTTATATCAAATGGACGCCAGTTTCACCACATGGCATGTCATAAATCCATTGATTCAAGAAAATATTGGAATATGAGTAAAATAATACATTGCCGGCTTAATCATCACAACAGATTTTGAATACAAATTTCCATCATGACATGCCCACACTCACTTCTGCAGGAGAAGGTAGTAATCATGTGCAAATTATAATGAATATGCTGCAACGTGGTTAACAAGTCAAATTGTCAACTTAAAATCAATATAAGTCCTGGGAAGAAAGTCAACTCAATAAATGGAATTATTTTGCAAAACAATCTCATATAACAGCAAGCATACCTGTACAGATACTACTGCACCAGAAAGTGCAGATATTGTTTCACAAAAAGCAAGCTTCCACTGCTGAAGCTCTTTGGTATCCAGCATCAACCCTGCTGAGTAGTTCTGTGTAAGATGAAGTTAATGGAAGATCTTGATCACTATTTACGTCCTCTGTTTCATTGCATCCCTTAATGCCATCGTCTTCCATGACCCCAACATACTCTAAACCATTTTCAACAGGTTGATTCATGTGAATGATCTTACCAAAGAGCTGAAATGTACTATTGCCAACTTTTACCGGGTTGCAAGCCTGGTTTCCACCAAGATTGCCAGAAGACTGCACACTACTATGACTAAGACTATCTGGAGATAAACTCTCAGATTGTGAACTCCCAATGTTCAGCTCAGTAGACACACTTTTCAACTTTGGTACCGTATTATTGCCGAAGGTAACATCAGTTCGAATCTGAGAAGCTGCTTCACTTAAAAAATTGGAATAACTGAACATAGAGAAAGGATCTTGCCTGGCTCCCTGCATGCCAGCAGGAAAATTGTGGGTATTAAACAACGGTGGCCCCATGTGCCCCATTGTTGAATTTGTTAGGTCTGACAGCGGAAAGAAAAGCTCTGGCTCTCCAACTGAAACCATTCCAGAATTTTCAGGAAATCTGAATTTTTTAGGGGGGTGAAAAGCAGCATTAAACTGTGGTGTCGGTGAAACAATTTCAACTTGCCAAGGGCTCACTCTCTTTGCATTTTGAAGAACTTCAGGTTCATCCCAGTTAACCTGTGTTACAGAGAGAGATAGAGAAAGAGATGGACAAACGTGCACTTTTTAACTAATGTACAAAGCAGTAAAATAACATTGAGAAGTTGAACCAAAAACAAAAGAAATAAGAAGCAACAGAGGAAAGCGTAATCACATTCACAGATTTCAATTTATACCTGTAGTCTATTTCATTATGCAACCATGTAACTTACAAGGAGAAACAATCATATCAATATCACTTGAGCCATATTCACTCGGTTATTTCAGGCAAGTAAAATCCAGCTAGAAATTAAATGAAAGGGTAACCTTCATTCTATGGCTTGCTGACATAAAAGCTAGACAAGAAAAAATTATATTACGGAGTGTTTGCCAGACTAGTATCAGTAACAACTTCATACACTTTATTACTTCAAAAACGCAGAAAACAAAAATAATATGGCTTGCTGACATTAATTCACCAAATCAGAGAAACCAACATCAAAATAAATATTATCTCTCCAACAGAATATACTGAAGAATTCAAAACATAAGCATCAAATCCACTTACGCATTCCACTGCAAATTCTCATAGTAGGGGATGCCCTAACATGGTTTCCTAGATGATAACTTTTGCCTAATCGACGATATTCACGTAACAAATATTACACCAATGAACTTACTGTGCACATATCCTCACGAGAACAATACAGACAAACAAGTTTTTTCTTTGCATACAAATTCTGTTCCAATCCAATTCAGAAGTGCTAATTTTTGGCGCATATGTATTTAATATAGTTATATATATATATATATATATATACCTGAAGCATGCGCCAAGGAGAGCCTCGCCACGGCCCAGAATCGGGCATTGAAGCAGCAGCCACTGTCCCCTGAAACCACGTCATTCGCGACGAATCCTCCGTCTCCATAGCCATTTTCACTCTCAACCCCGCAGTCCACAACACACTAAGAGCAGCCTCCACCACCTCAGCTCTCACCACGAAGTCCGAATACCATCCCGCCTTGGGATAATACACCACCTCAAACGGTAGCCCCTGCGCCGCCATCTCCGCAGCCCCCGCCACCGCCTCCGGCGACACTCTCCCCCGCCCGCTCCTCGAGAATCCGTCTTCCTTCACCTTCACTTCACTATGACCAATCTGCTCACGCCACCTGGCGAAATCCCCACCGCCATTGTTGAACCTCGCGGACCTACGCACTCCGATGAACATCTGTCCTCTAGAATTCCTCATAAAAACCACAGAATCACCAGCGATCAACTTCTTGCTGTTCACAAACTTGCTCCATCCAGTAGTCAACAAATGCCTCCGCGGCGTTCCCCGATAAATGTGCCTGAACTCCCAAGCAACTCCATGAATGTCAGTGACGTGTAGCTTCTGCACGGGAGGCTCCACTTCGTAGTTCAACGGCGGGAAGATCAAATCAGCACAGAATCTCGGAACGGAGAAACCGCCTCCATTATTCGCGTCAGACGGCGTTAGAATTTTAGCAAACGCCACAATCTTATCGTCATCGCAACCGTCCCGCGGGATTATAGGAGAAGGTTCTAGGCGACCGACGGAAGGAGAGAGGAGAGGAACAAGAAGAAGCCTAGCATAGACCTCATCAGTGACCTCATCAGCAAGCAAATGGACGGCGGAGATTCGACAAGGAATCAAGGGTTTAGAGAGAAGGTGGTTGGAGAGAATCGGACGAGACGTAGGAGCAGAAGACTGCTCCATATGACCTTCAGGGAAGTAGTATACCCTAGAATCGACGGTGGGTATTTGGACGCAGGAGCCGGCGCAGGCACGCCAGATTCTGGCGTCGACGCGGCGAAGATCGGCGGAAGACGACGGTGGCATTGTAGAATTAGGGTTGGGAAAACTAGATTAGAGAGTTTGGAGAGTAGAGAAGGGAAGAGTTTATTAACACATGAGAATGTGTCTCTATCATGAAAAGAGTGAGTGTGCAAGTGCGAGAGAACAGGGAAGACAGTGCCGTCCGGGAGTCGGAGAGAAGTAATAGCGCAGAAGTTGAGGAACCATTTTATCATTGGTCAGATTCTTTCTCTAAATTACCATTTTAACTAATTCTTATTTAACCACTGTTTAATTAATTAAAAATGAATATTGCCTTTCTATTTCCTTAGAAGAATACAGACACGACACCATTGCAATATTTGTTTAAGGGCGGTTCAGTTTTCCTAAACTTAAAGATTCATTACAACAATTTCTTTAAATCCACTTCATAATCAATTAACAAATTAAACAGTCGTGTACGAGATTTATCTAATCAGAAGTCGTAATTTAAAATAGAACAAGATAAACAGATAAATTTGGAAAATAATGATTTTAATTTTTTTGGGTAAATAGATAACATATTTAAACTAAACTCTGATAGCTTAGCAATTGAAGGTGTTTAAAAAACCTTAATCAGTTCATAAAATGTAATTAAAAATAAATTTCATATTTTTTCACATTATTTCAATTATTATTAAAATACTTCAAAATGTATGTTTACAGTAAGCTCTAATTTTCTTGCAATTTTAATTCACAACATTGGTTTCAAACATCATAATATGGCTTAATTGCACTTCCAATCCCAAACTTCTTGACTTTGATCTTACTTAAAAGGTTAATATAGTTCGACCAAAGGAACAGATCTTAAAGACTGATACAGACAACGTCACAAAAACATTTTTAAAAAAACCACTGTAATTAAAAAAGAACCATTGGACCGGAAACTGTCACAATGATCTCTTATTACATTTATGGACACCTATTAGTAAGATCACCCACCATACAACACATACGGCTCCTTGCAGTAAGCAAATAGTACTTTCAAACATCCAACAAAAACAAACGGCAAACGCTTTCAAAGTTGACACGGAAGGCCTTTTTCAAGCAGTTACTACCACCTACTCCTCTTCCGATTCAGACTCCGCATTCTGAAGCCACTCGACAAAAGGCTTGACATTCTTCCAAACTATGGAGTTTCTATTCCCACCAGTTAGCCCTTTATTGTACCATTCCATGATCGTTTCTTCTTCTAACACGTCACTGTCATACAATACCTTGACAACTAACGCAACCTCTTTCACTGCCTCGGGGCTTGCTTTCCCACAAAATGATTCAATGGCGTTCAGAAGAAAATTTTGCGATCCATCATCCTGAGTTGCTGCTGCTATGTAGTTCTTCTTCTTGGTAACTTCTTTCGCGAAACCTTTCTCAACACCCTCAAAGAGAGCAGTGAACAGAGCTGTCGTAACTTCCTGAGATGTCCCAGAAAGTGAACCCAGGAAGGATTTCAGCTGCGTTGGAGAAGAACCCTTTTTCAGATATTCTTTTATTTCATCAACAAGCCTGACTTGAGTGTCAGCGGCCCCAGAACCATTCTCATGCGCTGGAGACTTCCTTCCATGATTCGGCTTCTCTTCAATAGTAGATAACATGACCATATCTGCAGTAACAGAACTCAACTGTTCCTGTACGCGTTGTTTAGCAGCTGCCATTGAGGTATCAGTCTGCCACAGGACATCATCGTCATCTTCATCATCAGCAGTTGTGTGGTCATTTTCACCAGCTTGACTGTGAGCTGGGGAGTGATCGGAATCAGAACCATTGCTTTTCTTCTTGGTTGACATAGCCTTTGAAGCATCTTTGGAGCTGGTAGAAGAGCCTTTCTTCTTTCCAGTATCTTTTTTCATCTTCCTCTGCTCCTCGTCTGCTGCCTCACCTTCCTTCATCCTTTCCTTCTCAGCCCTCCTCATAGCCTTCTCGTCTTTGGAACCTTTTTTCTGTTCAGGTGGGTTCTTAAGGACAAAAGTCGTAAGTTTGTCCCTCATATCGACATCGGAAACAAACCCACAGGCGGCACACTTTAGGCTAATCATCTGTGTCTTACTGATGAGAATCTCCGTTTCAGGATTACCACAACCATAACACTGAACATATTTCTTGATGAAGTTCTCGAGAAGCCCTGCAAGCTTTGCAGTTTCATGAGCCCCATTCACAAGCGAAGTACCAGTCTTCTCATCAAATTTTGATTGGGCTCCAAGCTCATTGCCAAAGTACTTTGTGGTGTAAGAAGCTGGTCTACCTAAAGCTTTTGCAATTTCAACCATATTAACCACATTGGTCTTGATGCCATTTCCTCTACCTTCAATTTTAGTCACCATTTTAGGCATCTTATACCTGTAAAAGGCATCATCCTTGTTGGAAGCACCAATATTCTGTAAAGCCATCTTGATGTACAGAATGAAGACACAGATATCGAACTATTCAGAAGCCCCTAGGCAGGTTACCGGCAGGCAAAGAAGGTTGTTTAAACTGGCAACCTCGAAGATGTGTACTATGGCCCTCAAATAACTCAATATGCATGCAGCCAACTTTATCTGAAGAATGTCTATTCTTTTTTCTAGACGTAGGACTGTACTCTCCAAGTAAACCAATTGCTGACAGAAAAAGGGAGGCTCTTTCAGACATAAAAGAGGATTCAAGCTTAACGCCCTCCACTTTGTCAAACTGCAGAATAAAGCAGACTGAACTGCAAACTTCCTGAAATCCAACAACACACTTCCGAGATAAGTTGACAATCATGAAGATATAGGGCATCACTCGCATACCCCTGGTATAAATAAATTTACTGAACACCAACAATTCAACAATAAACAAAGCCAAATAGCATAAACTAAAAAAACATTCGTTTAGAGATAATCATATGCAAGTAAATTCAAATTTACACGACTTCCTGGGGCAAGAGATCAACAGGAAAAGAAAACCAAAAGCCCAACACAACGGAGAAGAAATGCAAAACCAGGTGCTCTTCTAGGTTCCTTAAAAAGATTACCTAAAACAAAATCCTAATAAACACGTCTTAATATTATTACCAAACTTGCTAGAAAGGTCTAGAGTAATTACAGAAAATCCAGTACGCATAAAGATTTAGATATAAAGACTACATGTCGAAGAAGAAAGAAAAGAATAAAAAAGATCCGAAAACACATAAAGACGTAAAAGTTTTCCAAAATCTTTTCTTTTTGTACAAGAAAAAATAATCAAAATTCGCACCTCAACCATGAAATACACCCTGGTCGATAAATAAGTCAGATGAATATAATCTGACGCCTAGAACCAAGATTATTCGTACAAAGGCCACAATCAAAACTTTCAAGCCCAAAAAACACACTCCAGCAGATAACGTATTATTCGTCCAAGCTCAAAAATCGGAATCCCTCTGAATCAAGAACATCCAAATCGCAACACCAAATAAAAACAAAATTCGCAGATCTATAAAGATTTGGCAACAAGGAAATTAATTTAAACCTCCAGAAAATCAACGTATCTTAACACATCAATTGGCTGAATCGAAACAGGAAAAAATCAGATAACATTAAGGATAGATGGATGAAAAAAATAAAAAGAAAAGAAACGAACGAACCTTGAATTGAAACGAGACAGGGAGATCGGAGAAGTATTGGTGTTTGATTAGAGTGCGCTGCGTACGACTGGTGTAGGTTTGGGGATGCCTTTATATAGCAGATTGGATGGACCTGTTAGGGCAACCGACCTATTTTTTTTATTTTTTTCCTTTTTCGGCCAATTGTCCTTTCGCTTTTCCTTTTCTTTCCATGCTCCTTGATTTCCCATTAGTATTTATTTAGATTTTAAAACCTTTATTTTGTGATTTTTACCACATAAGATTTTTAAACCCCCCAGAAGACGCTAGTAAATTTGTAAGGGTTCTTTTAGCTTAAGGGAGGTCGTGGTTTAAACCGTTTTTATGTATACAATCGTTTAAAATTTAGAGCTAGAGTTTTACCTCCCGCAAAAAATCTACCCAACTCGAGCAAAGATTAGTTTAAAAATTGACGAGCTTAAAGGGATCTTCCTATAATTAAGACCCTTCTAAAATACCTCCCAAAAAACAAAAAACTATGTTTTGGAGTTGTATAAAACTAAAGGTGATACAATTGCGTAAGCAGAAGCTTAAATTTAAGGATATAGAAGTTAAAATAAACTTAAATGAAATTGAAACTCAATTTTTATAAATAAGAAAACATCGTTTTATTTAAAAAAGTTAGACTATGTGTGGACCGAAGATAATTTAAATTCAAATTTAATTAAAAATATTATTTTATATTCTAATTTTAAAAAATTAAGAATATCCAGTGTTATTCCTAATGATCCTTTTAAAGTAGCATATGCGTGTCGTAAAGGAAAAAGAATATACATTATTTCATATGTTGGATTGGATGTAACAAGATGCTCTTTTGCAAAATGGTGGCCCAAAACGTTATGATGCTCTTTAGTGAAAGCTAAATGATTTAGGGCCAAACGAGAAATTTCAGGCTTTCATTGAGCACCATTTACATCAACCTTTTTTTGTTTTTTTTGTCTTTGATTAGGGTACCCACCATCCACCGATAGATCCAGTAAATAATTCCTTCGCTGATAGGAAGGCAACTCACATGAAGAAATAGCTGACCCAAAAATTTAAAGCTACTTCATATCTAAAGCTAAGGATCGAACCCCTAATCTTATAAATCTTTTACCACTCAACCACACTCTTTGAATTTACATCAACCTTTTGAAGTTACATAATACGGTAGTTTAATTTAATCATTAAATTCGTTTCAAAGTGATTAAGTTTGTTTTAAATTAATAAATTATAATAATTATAATAAATTATTACTTTAATTTAATTTAATTAATTTGGTTTGAAAATTAAGTTAAATCTTCGTATAAGTATCATTTGGTTAGTAATACACGTGTGATTCATTATTTTAACTGTATTTTAAGAGGATGAATTTTTTAAAATTAAAATTTTAAAATAAAAGTTAAGAATGTTTAAAGTTTCGAACTATATAATAAAACAGAATGAAATTTAATATTATTCTATAGTTTAGGATGTAGTTTTATAATAAAGAATAAGATGAAAAAGGAAGGTTTCATATTACACCTCATTCTATTCTAAACAGTAAAAAAAAACCTCTAATTTGTAAAGTTTATAATGAAATGTAAATTGATAAATAACTTAACACTATATTATATTATAAATCCTTAACTCAAATAATATTTCACTATATTACATTATGAACTCTTTTATTTTTTTCAAACAACCATTTTTTAATATTACATTCATTTGCGTTTTATTCTATTATAAATAATTTTATTTTAGTTTATTATATTTCATTCTATTAAAATCTTACATCCACCTAAAAATAGAATGCTTCACGTACCCTATAAATCCTGATGTACATAAATAAAGGTGAGTTCACTTTCAATCGTATAAAGTGAAGCCGGCATGTTTGAAAGTGG
>JANVCL010000002.1:6055118-6094368 GCA_026546855.1 Erythroxylum incrassatum
TATAAATCCTGATGTACATAAATAAAGGTGAGTTCACTTTCAATCGTATAAAGTGAAGCCGGCATGTTTGAAAGTGGAAAACATTGACATCACAATGAACTTTAAAAAGTCTTCATTAAGGACTACTTGGGTCCATCTGGTTAACGACCAGTTAGCTTTCACGGAATGCCCTTACGTACTTCCCTAAACATTCCAGGTAATCTGGTGACAAGGACTTTAATTAGAGAAGTAAGGATTTAATTTTTTAAATAATATGAAAACATGTTTTCAAATATAATAATTATATTATAATTAAATTATTTGTGAGTAAGTGATTTATAATTGAATAATAAATTTAATTTAGTAGAATTTTAAAAGTTAACAGCAATACTAGTTATTATCTAATTACTCACTTATTTTTTAAAAAGAAAAGAACCAAAATTACACAATAAATCAGAAAAGACAGACTTTCGGAAAATTCTCCGCATATAAACATGTGAATGAAATTTAACGAGGGAATTAATTAACGGAAAGGGAAGATCCGTTATACTTCTAATGTCTTTATCCGTACTATACAAAGTTGAAATCAACTACTATGTTTAATGCTTTAAAGAAGTGAACCGGCCAAGAACGTCACTCACAAAAACTGCCACTCTGCCGTTGAAGTGGTATTACAAAATTAAATCAAGCAATTAAAACATGCTGTTACGCTTTAATTGCATTGCAAGTGTCATTGTTTCGGAGACGGGGAGCGTTAACTTGCCATGTTGAAACTGTACAAATGGCGCTCTAAAGAGGAATGGGTCTATATACTCGTCAACGACGAATAAGTATTTGCGTTATATAATATTTTTAAAAAATATAATTTAAAGAGCCTCGAAATCAAATGATTTAAGTACTAATATCTTACAAAAATAATATTATAATAATTTCATATTCATAATGCAAATAAAAGAGTACAAAAATACTGATTTAGTCGATATAACTGTAAAAATTTTGAACTGTCTAATTTTTTATAATTTAATTTACTTTAATAATATTTGTTTTCAAAAATTGATCAAATTTTTAATTAAATGATCAATTTTTGTAAATTAATTAATTTTTATTTAAAAATTTATTTTTCAATTAAAACTTTAAAAATATAGATAATATTTTCAATTATATTTTAAAATTTCAATTTAATTTCAATTTGGTTGGGTTGATTGTGCTAGGCCCAAGCTCCACCTCAAAGTGGCATACAGGCTGATCGGCCCACTCTCAAATATTGACCTAATTTCTGAAAGTATTTACTATATAAGTTCATCATTTCATCATGATAAAGGTATGACTTTAGAATCCTAGCATTCTTTATTCATAGCCACCAAAACCTTCACAAAAAGACTAGCTTGAGCGTCGGATGGGCCTACCGACAGTCAACCTCCAGTGTACCTTTTACTATTTTGCAAGTATTTCTAACTGGAGCTAAACGAATTAATGGATCCAAACAACAGCACCTACCCTTACCAAAATAAGACAGAACTACAATTGAAACTTTTTAATTTTTAATTTTTCGGTCTATGACTAATTCCATGGCTTGTGAAAGCAAATCCCATACCAAAACAAAAAGCTATAGAGTGCATATTGGGATGGATCATCCCAAAGATTCCAATCGCAATCACTCACGTTCAAGTAGTAAAGCCATTCTATTCCTTTTCATATCATTTACCAATCAAAATAAGAATTGGAATTTCCAATTTAATTAAAAAAGAAAGAAAGAGGAACGTGCCAGGCAATGAGCGTAAGAGTGAACCGGGACGCGCGGTCCATTTTAATAATTGATAAAGCATAAGCTTGACCCGTGGCGTGACTGACTGACTCTGTTAGGCAGGAGGGGGAAGGGTGGAGCCGCCGACGTGAGATTCACGCCGTGACTGTCTCGACAGAAAGTCAGCCATCTTAGCCCTTTGAAGTTTGACGGTCCAACGCGCGTTGTCTATCATTCATTTGCAATGTTTTAACAAGTACGAAGAAGAAGATAAAAGATAAAACTGAAGTCTCTCATTAACTCTCTTCTTTATAGGAACGAGCTTCCGTCGGCTTCATTTGCCAATTCTTATCTCTTTCTAAACGGTTTCGGACACTGAAACAATGAAGAGCCGGGGAGGTAGCACTCCAAGAATATCTCTAAAATGGATTCCGTTTCTATGTGCATCTTGCTTCGCTCTGGGAATTCTCTTCTCCAACAGGTTTCATTTCCCTAAATTCGTGATTTCTTATTTGTCTGGTTTCGTACTCCCTGGAGCTTTTCATTTTAGTTGTCTGATTCCGATGGATGAAATGCAATCTGGGTTGATCTACTTTCTGTTTGTGAATTGGATGTTTCCAGATTGTGGGTACCACCTGAATCCAATGGTCAGCTCATGTCTCTGCGTCGACATGAGCAGGAGCTACAAGTTGTCTCCGAAGTTTCCGCTCCTAAGAAGGTTTCTGGAGCTTCCTCTTTAGTGTTATAGTTTCAATAGATATGTATCGGGGTATTTGTGCTTATACAGTTGTATTTCCTTCTTCGTTTCTTAGTTTTCCTCATAATTTTGTGGCTAATACGCAGAAAAATTCAGTTGACAATGATGTGATGGGCGAAGTTATGAAAACCCACGAAGCAATTCAGTGAGTGCATTATTTTCTTTAATTAGATTAGCCCCATGGCGTTCATACTTTGTTAATTTGTGTTTCACTGCTTCTGGACATATGATTCACTTCTATGAGTTTTTTTTTTTTTCTGGAGGCATGTCAGATCGCTAGAGAGGTCTATTTCAATGCTTGAAATGCAGTTGGCAGCATCTCGGAGCTCTAAGGAGATAAGCAGTAACGGGTCATCCTCTGAAGCTTCATCCTTGTCTCAAGATGGCTCGCCAAAACACAAAGTGTTCATGGTTATTGGAATTAATACTGCTTTTAGCAGTAGAAAGAGGCGTGATTCAGTTAGAGAGACTTGGATGCCTCGAGGTGCAATTCAGTTTCCACTTTCCTTTCTCAGTGATCACCTCATTGGATTTTGTTTATTAATAATTTGAATGGACTATTTGTTTTATCAGGGGAAAAGCTTCTCCAACTTGAGAATGAGAAGGGCATTGTCATCCGATTCATGATTGGTCATAGGTAAATTCTTTATCTTTATTTAAGAAATACTTTTGAAATTTATGGTAAGCTCATAAACTTATTTTGCATCTTGGTTAAATCGCTCGGACAATGATATATGCAGTGTTGTAGAATAGTCTTGTTGATAAGCTATTGAACCGAATTGGAGAAGAAATTTTCTTTTGGGTCTTGTATTCGTTTGAAGATCTAATGATTTAATTGCCTACCCTCTGGAGATTTTTGGGCTAGTTTTGATCGTATTTAAAGTTGCAGACTTCGCCCTTGGTTATATCAGGCAGGACGTGAATGAGCACATGTTCGCTCTTTTCAATATGTAGTTATTGAGATTTGAATTTGTGTATGACCTGTGAGAATGTCAAATTTAACTCAAGAGAGTAAAAGTCATACTATTACTTCTTTTCCTGGACATTTTTGCTAATCATAGAATACAAAAACAAATCAAGGATGAATTCCTTTTGCATTTGAATTGTGAAACCTCAGCAGATGCTTACACATCTATTTTTGATGCTTATAGCATCTTTATTCAATATGGAATGGCTTGATGTCAATGCATTCACTTCTAAGTGAGTGCACCTTCAAGGACTTACTATTGCATCATCCTTTATAGTAACATGGTGTTTTCCCTGTGCTTGTTTCCTTAATATGCCATTATTTTCAAAAGTTTGCTTGATCTGTTAATTCTGTCAAAAAAATTTCCCCTTATGCTTGAATTTACATATCACTTTTTTTCTGTTGGCTTTCCCTTTTCTTTTATTCTTCATTCTAGTTGTTTTGATAAGATCTAACAAGTAGTTATGCAACCAAAAATTAGATTGCAAAGTTATGCTCAACTCTCATGTTTATTTTTTGGTTCTATTTTGAGTCTATTCACTGCATGAATTCTCATTCTTTGTTGATGAACTGACCCTGTGAATAAAACTATCTGTTGTAGCCAGACATTATTGGTTATTAGATAACAGATTCGGAAATAAGCATCTTAAGACTCTGTTTTTGCGGCAAAGATGCTGTTGAAAGGTGTTTCTGGGTGATGCATATCTATGGACTTGTAGATATTTAGTGATACAAGCTCCATTTTCGATCCATATTTTTTTGTGGATCCTTAGTCAAGAAAATTGGTCCCTGATAGAGAGATTCACTTGAGCCTAAGGTTGGACTATAATGATGATGGAACTTTTGCTTTATCCGTTTAAATTTTCATTTTATCCCTATTTGAGGTTTGCATCTTCATTTTGTAATGGAAATGATACATCTAGTGCTTTATATTTTTGCACATCTTTGGAAGTTGTTGACTAAAGAATTGCATGGGTCAATGCCGACGTTGCTGCGAGATATGAAACAGAAATATAGGTCTCCGCTTATGGAAAACATACTTTGTACGATGGACTGATCAAGTATATCCTTGTAAATTGTTTCAGTGCCACATCCAACAGCATTCTGGATAGAGCCATCGATTCAGAAGATGCTCAGCATAAGGATTTCCTTAGGCTGGTGAGATAGCATGTGCAATATTTGTGTGCAAAACACCACATACCGTGCCAATCATTGTTTCACCCTTTCTTCTAAATGTTACAGGAACACGTGGAAGGATACCATGAATTGTCTGCAAAAACAAAAATATTCTTTTCCACAGCAGTTGCTAAGTGGGATGCTGAATTCTATATCAAGGTGGATGATGATGTTCATGTCAATTTGGGTAGGCACTGCATCTAATACTATGATGCTGAAAATATTCAGTTTGCTGTTAGCCCAGATGCATATGTTAGTATGTTGATTTATATTTCAACATCTGCTGTTGTAGGTGTGCTTGCTGCTACTCTTGCTCGGCATCGTTCAAAGCCTAGGGTCTACGTTGGGTGTATGAAATCTGGACCCGTTCTTTCTCAAAAGTAGTCCTCTGCAGTTTCTAATGATGGAAATATTCAATTCTCTACTATCTTTTTGGATCTTCACAGACATATGCTGAGCTCTTTCTTTTATTCAGGAATGTCAAGTATCACGAGCCAGAGTATTGGAAATTTGGAGAGGAAGGGAACAAATATTTTCGACATGCAACTGGTCAGATATATGCACTCTCTAAGGACCTCGCCACATACATCTCCATTAACCAGTAAGGATTGCGTAATGTCCTAAAATTTTAGACAATTTATACAGCTCTATGATTGTATGGTTTTGCAAAAACCAGCTGTCAAAGATTTTAACCCACTCATTCCAGGAAAAGATGTTATTTAGAGCATCAAGTTTTAGATGCATCATTGCATCAATTATTTTGAGAATCATATTTTGAAGGATTGCATATCTGGCAGATATGTGTAAAACTTGATTGAAATACTCAAATTGTTGCTGCAGGCCCATATTGCATAAATATGCTAATGAAGATGTATCACTTGGTTCTTGGTTTATTGGTCTTGAAGTTGAGCACATAGATGACCGCAATATGTGCTGTGGAACTCCACCAGGTATTATTGTTACAAATTCCAGTAACTGTTTGTTGTGCCTCATTTTTGTCTAATCTTCTTTATTTCTCTCATTGATGTTAACATTGTTTTTGCTCTGGCATTGCAGACTGTGAATGGAAGGCGCAGGCAGGCAATGTGTGCATTGCATCTTTTGACTGGAGCTGCAGTGGGATCTGCAAATCGGTGGAGAAGATAAAATTTGTTCACGAAAGGTGTGGCGAAGGGGATGGAGCTGTGTGGAGTGCTCTGTTTTAACTTTAACTCAAAAGGGCAGTTGAGAAATGAACGAGATAGCATTGCAAGTGTATACTGGGCATAAAAATTTTCAACCTGTAGAAGACACAGCGTAGGTGTTTCGTGTGGAAGCCTAGCCTACTGTATATACGCGAGTGTTAGAAGAAGAAGGTTGTGTTGTTGAATATGTATGGTTGCTTCAGTATACATCAGAACTCTGAGAGGAGAGAAGAGATGAGAAGAGAAGAGATGAGCTTAGTGTAACATGTGACAAACATACTTGATGCAAACTTGTCATTCTGCTGTTGTTCCCCTCAGCTTATATATATCACCAGCTCTATGAATTTTATTACTTCTTCCATTTGTAGTCTCTCTGTGTTAGCCTTATTAATGAAATCAGTAGTGCCAAAACCTACTATCTTCTCCTATATTAATAGGAAAGCTAAGTGCTTGATTACTTATAAGAACTCCATCACGATTTTAAATAATGATTAATGAAAGGGTTAAATTAAGCAAGCACCTGGCTTTCTTTTTTATCAAGACAACCTCTTGAATTAGGAGTCTTTGAGACCCAATTGAATCGCTTGCTTCCTGTCTATGATTAGATGATCTGTTGTTAGTTTAATCAGTGAAAGCTACAGTGGAAAATTATAAGCTGATCAAATAATTTATTTTTGCAAATCCAAGTCAAAGCTAAATATGGTTGACGTTAATGATTGAGATTAATCATCAGTCTTCACTGACATCAGAATTTCTTCTTCTTTATTCTTCTTCTTGTGAATTTGAGAATAGTAAGCAAAGAATAAAAGCGTAAGTGGGCAGGAGTTATGGAGAACGCGGACGTGTTCTTAGGTCTTCAGGACTTCCTTGAGCGCATGCGTCAACCTTCCGCCTCCGATTTCGTCAG
The DNA here is from genome assembly GCA_026546855.1 of Erythroxylum incrassatum. Classification (NCBI taxonomy): domain Eukaryota; kingdom Viridiplantae; phylum Streptophyta; class Magnoliopsida; order Malpighiales; family Erythroxylaceae; genus Erythroxylum; species Erythroxylum incrassatum. Next base: position 6,061,833 of record JANVCL010000002.1, read on the forward strand.
ATCCATTAAGAGGTCTCTCTCGCTCTCACACATCTCTTCCACACGCACATACAGATAATTTGATTTCTTGTTTTCTTTTTGGAGTGAGATTGATAGCTGGTGTTGGGTGTGAGTTGAGGCGATCGCCTAAAAAGTTCCGCAAAGAGCTTTATTTATTGAATCAAACGGTATTATCACTTTTGTTGTTAATTGTATTATAATTGCATTGGTTTAAACAGGTTTAGATTAGTAGGTGCATTCTTTCACGTATACAAATGCTATTTCTGCTTAGCTTTTCAGTGGAGTGAACTTCCTGATCAAGAAATCGCTTGTGTGTTCTTGAATTGTAGTAAACGAACTTGGATTTTAAGTTAGTGAATCGTGATACTTCTTAGAAGAAGGAGATCGAGCGTCTTATTGTTGTAGCATATTGCTGGGAGATTATTTCATCCTACTAATATGGAAGTTAAATAGGTTTAAGTTGTACATTTACCCCATATATGTTCTGTATTTTCTTATTTACTTGCGAGGAGTATGCTTATAAAGTTAATTATGCTGAGGATCATATAAAATACGTGGTTGACTCTCTCATGTTCATATCTTTCTTCGTCTTATTATTCTCCTTCATTATTATTGTTTCTTTGAAATCTCTGTTAACAGAAGAAAATAATGTCTACTAATGTGACATTATTGTGCAACTTTTGAAAGCTGACATGCCTTTGGTTGCAGCTTCATTGTCTCAATCTCAAACAATGATCCTAATCCAGAAAGGGACAGCGTTCAGGTACAAGAGTTCCTTGCCAATATGGAAAAGGCTTTCAGGGCCCATCCCCTTTGGGCTGGTTGTTCTGAGGAGGAGCTTGATAGTGCTGGTGAAGTGAGTGACCTGCCTTTTAGTTGTGTAGCATTCTGTAATAACTATCATGAGATGATGATGATAATTTAGGTTTTTTATCATTTAGACTATTTGATGTCAGCATCCCCTGTGGATGAAAAGGTGGCGGTGCACAACATGAGATCATAGGAAGATTATTTTGTTGAAATTTCGGCTATAGTAGTCCAAATATTTGTTAATTGGATCTGTAGTAGCAGTGTTGTTCCATACTCTGTGCTAATTTTATGCTAATTTGTTTATTTAATTAACAAAATAAAATCCCAAGTTTCTCATTCTCCTTCTCATTTGTTATAGTTTGCCACACTGTTTTCTGCATGTGCAACTGCTACAATCATTATCTTGAAGGATTGGTGAAATATCATCTAATCAATATGGCTTCTGATTGGTCCAAACAGCTGCGTGCTTCCACTTTTTGAATGTCCCAAAACATCAGTCCACCTCCATTTCTGTAGATTTATTTTCTTACATTTGTTAAATTTTGATATTTTTTCCCACCATCTATGCTCCCTTTCATATTCAGGGACATGAAAAATTTGTGATATCAACTTTGTTTGAACGTTTACTGACAGAGCAATTATTGTGGTGTTAATGGTTCATGACTGTTATAATGTTGATCTGTTACATCTGCACTCTCTTTCATGTACAGGGACTCGAGAAGTATGTAATGACAAAGTTATTTACCCGTGTATTTGCACTTCCAGATGATGTAAAAGTTGACGACCAACTATCTGAGAAGTTGTCTTTGATTCAACAGTTTATTCGGCCAGAAAATTTGGATATCAAGCCAGCCTTTCAGAACGAAATTTCGTGGCTTGTAAGCTGAGAAACTCCCTTTAAAAACATTCTTTATGTGGTGTATGGTATGGTTCTGCCCTGCATTGTGTAATGAATCCTCTGCCCAGTGGACCTCCTAAACATGTTCAACGAATCATTACATGAAAGGTGGTTATAAGTGGCTTGCCGCAGGACTTGTTAATAGTTTTATATGTACACAAAACTTCAAAATGTCTGAATTTCCCAGTGTAGTGTTGGATGATGCTTAAGTCAAATGACTTGCGTTTATCTTCATTCATGATCCAAATCAACATAGTTATGTAAATAGTTAATTTGCCCTCAATGTATAGATACGCATGTTAGATGAGAACGGAACTGTCTGCCTTAATTTTGGCATTGTCATATTGTAGTATATGGAGTGTACCCTTTTTCCTACGGTGCCAAAATCAGTTGACAAGGATCACTACCTTATTTAGATGGGTTGAATATTTTGCAAGCTTTTTCATAAAACAGTAGCTTCATTTAAATTTGCCGCGCTGACATGTTTGCTAGTGCCATGCTTATCTGTGCATCTGTTGGACTTATCTAGGCTCTTAACATGATCATCATTATTGAGGGATTCCACTGTAAAATAATCAAAACAAGTTTCTGAAAGAACTTAGTATATAGTATAGTCAGAATCAGAAGTTCTTTTGTCTCATTGTTCAAGTAGGTTTGCTTTTTCCAATTTATCCAATACTGGACAAAATGTTGCAACAAAAATCAAGTAATAATTAATTTATAAGGGATCAAAAGAACAGTTGCTAGGAGGACTGTCAGTGGCAGTTGAACTCACTAAGCTCTACAGAAAAAGAAGAATTTAGTTATGCTTTTGTTCATCTTATAGGAACTGGAACATAATGTAAAAGTTATCATTGTGTATAGAGTATCAACCTGAGATTGTCTATTTTCTAGAACTGAATGTTAGATGATGTTTGTGTTATAACAGCATTGGTTTATCTTGTATTATCTAGGAGCATAAATGTTCAACAGCCAGAAATGTTGTCTTGCATTATCTAGAAGTCAACCTACTCATCGAACAGAAATCCAACTTCTACTCTGTTTGGAGTATGCTTTTGACCTTAATATTCTTATTATGTTTGGCAAAGGGATTCCTAAACCACGGAGAAATAAAGAGAAAGTTTAACTTCCAATTTGCCTGTGGTGGCAACTATAAATGATAGCCTAAGACTGTACACATTTATTGTCACGAGTTACGATACATCTTTATGTCTTTGTTGGTAGCTTGCCCAGAAAGAGCTGCAAAAAATCAATATGTACAAAGCACCGAGAGACAAGCTTGTTTGCATTCTCAACTGTTGCAAGGTTATAAACAATTTGCTGTTTAATGCTTCTCATGCTTCAAATGACAATCCTCCTGGAGCTGATGAGTTTCTGCCTGTTCTGATCTTTGTTACTATAAAGGTAAGACCAAAAGCTGTTTTTCTTTATAAACATATTGCTAATGCAGCAATATGTTTGTTGCTTTGCAATGTAAATGCTTCATTTTAAAATAGGTTGTTCAAGCAAAATCAACATTGCTTTCCTTCTGTGGGACAGTTTATTCTAAGGAGTTATTTGCGACTTTTCAGGAAGTGTATGAGTTGAAGTGATTTATATGCAAAGCGGATTGCATCTTCAACCTAAAACATTGAAAATTTTATGGGCTATATAAATCACTTCTAATCTTTGCATGGAGTAATCTCTAACACATTATTGTTCAAGATGCTGACCGAGTTTAGTTATTCACTTTGCAAATTTGTGTACATCTAGAAGAGTCAATATCTTGCTAACACAATGTCATGTAATATTAATAGGTTTTATAATACCATGTTGTAATATGCAATTGACTCCACCATAATTTTCTATCATGTTACATAATGAATAGACGGAGTCCACAATTAATTTTACCCTGCTGATTATTTGCATATTTTGAAACATTCCTTTCGTTAATTTGTTAGTTGTATCTACGTCTCAAGTACATGGGAAATTTTCTGCAGACTATCAGCCTTTTGAAGGGTTTAAATAGTTCTTCTGGCATTTATTAATACGTGGGAAGTTGTGCATTTTCTCACAAGTTCATGTTGGGTTGATCCAACCTATATTATGCAGGCAAACCCTCCTCAACTGCATTCAAATTTGTTGTACATACAACGGTACAGGTGCCAATCCCGATTAGTTGGTGAGCAAGCCTACTTTTTCACAAACATGCTCTCTGCAGAGTCTTTCATCTCCAATATTGACGCAAAACTGCTATCTATGGAGGAGAGTGAATATGAAAAGAACATGGAATTTGCTCGAGCTGTTCTTTCTGGCCTTTCACTTGATTCCAATTGTCAATCTGATCACGATTCAGGAAACAATCCCAAAGCAGAATCAAAATCTAAGAAGCAAACGGGCGCTCAAATTCAAACCAATACTTCTGAAACAAAATATAGAACCAATGATGCATTTGCAAAAGAGGAATCATCAATGGAAAAGATCCCATCCCTGTCAGATATAGAGAATAGAGGAGCAGCTATGCTTTTGAAGGAAGATCCAGTTAGTAAAGTATTTCGAGAATATCCATACTTGTTTGCCCATGCGGGTGATCTAACTATCAATGATGTGGAAGACCTATTGAATAATTACAAACAACTGGTTTTCAAGTATATTTGTCTTTCCAAAGGGCTGGCTGGTGCTACTACATCTCGTCCTCCATCCAGTTCTCAAACTCATGTTGGCCATATTTCTGAACCAGTACTGGAATATACTGCAGTAGAGCGCAAAGACAAGATAGAAAAACCAACAGGCATGATTGATAGTTTAGATACAGGTTCTCCTGTTTATGAAGATGATATTGGATCCAAGTCCCCAAAGGAGGAGGCAACAGTACCTCAAGAAGAGGGAAAACAAGACAATGCCAAATGAGTGCAAGGGAGCATGTTCTGCGGTTTAATATTGTCATTCAAGTAGCTATCACTAGAGCTACTTGTTCCTTTATTCTTCTGACGAATGTGAAATCAAAATAGAGTTAAGGTCTCAAATGAGGATGTGCCTTCCTTCTACTTAGCATTACAGGGACATACTCAGAGAACAAAAGGAATTTAGCATTTCTGTTACAGTGCACCTCATAGTATCTTAATGGCGGTTAAGTTTTTGAGCAGTTTGATGCAGTCAAGATAGATCCACGATACTGCCACTTATTGCCCGACTGATTAAACTTTTCCAGTATGAGAATCTATCTGAACAATCGATAAGAACATTGTTGACTGCTTCTTGTTCTTTCGGTGCAAAATGACTTGTTTGCATTCTCTATATCATTTCCATTCATTGTACAGTTAACTCTGTGATTGTATAAGAAATTATATTATAGAGCTAACGTACATTTTTTTCTTCGTTGTATCTGCTGATGGCAGTTTATTGGAAGATCCTATGATGGTTATATATGCGTTGATCTGATGCTTCAATCCTTAATAGCAATCAACTTTTGCAGCAGTTTATTGCCAGGAAAATGATGGCATATTAATGCCATGCAATTAGTGGTTGATTTGTCGAAGTTTTGGTATTGGAACCTAACAATCTTCACCAAAATATGTTCCCACTCTTAAACTTCTGGACCTGGAAAGTATGACGTGCAATGGCACTGATATGCAGTCTGATTTCTAGCAAATCCCATCAATTGTGTGACATCTTGTTAACTTATATCATATACATGTACTAAACTGTTAAAGACAGGACATTCCCTTGTTTGTTTCTAATTGAACTCTTCGATATTTCATGTTCTAACTTGAATTCTGCCAGAGACAGGACACATTTGATCCATGGAAATGATAAACTAGAGGAGCTAATGTGTACGTAGGACAAGCTGCAAGCACAACAAAACTGATACTATTTATGCAAATTAACCTGTTTGATGTGATACTCAGGATTTGTGTCGTGTTTGTTTTGGCCTCTTCATGGACATGAAAGATAATTGATGTATATTTTTTCTAATGCAAGTGATTGAGCAAGACTTTCTTCTTGTGCTTTACAACCATTTGCAAGTTACTATATGCAACACCAGATGGGAGGGGACAATGGTGTCAATTATTTTTGTTTCTTTTTAATAATTTAAGGTTCATACAGTTCAGGACACATGGGTTCAGTAGCCATATATTTGCTGGCTCCAGGCACTGTCTGGTAGCCACAAGATCTGGGCTCCTCCTTTACCTCAATCCACGATAAAAGCTCTTAGTTTTTCTTGCCATGTGAGTAAGTTAGACAAATCATGGAGCAAGTTTAATGCCCTTTATGAAGCAGATTTAAGATTATAGACCTCCTTCAACAAATTCACGAATGTTAATGTTAAGCTTAAATCATTTGTTCCGATGGGATAGCTTCCCCCTTTTTCCTTACTTACGCTAGAAAAGATGATGTGCCTTTATATAAAGTAGAACGACCTCAAAAACTGTCCTTTCCATAAGCATTTAGGTGTTGATAAAGGAGAAGTGAAGCAGGTAGAAAGTGGGCTAAAGCTTTAGGTGGAAGATCACTGTGGAGCAAATTTGATTGAAGCAGAAAGCTCACTTGATTACACTCACTCATGAGTCATGAGAGAAGAGAGACCCACAAATCCCAATTCCTTTTAAATAAACTAAGAGCCCTACTTTGTGAGGATGACCAAAATAAAAGTACCAAATAGTTGCATTTCACGTGCCTTACACATGCAGTTATGTATTGGCCTGTCGGCTGACTTGGATACATCTACACTACAGTCTGCACGCCCCTTCTCGTACGAGTTTCTGTGCACGTGACCTCCCATGTGCTTGGTCCCCCAATTACCAACTACAGTATTTAATAAAAGTAGGGTTAAAATTATGTATTGTTGGATATTTTTAAATTTTGTAACTTTGGTAAAATTTCATCAAGATGTTTATGATAATATTTGGTTGGGTCGGTCATACTAGGTCCAAGCTCAAATTCAGAACGGCACATAAGCCGACCGGCCCATTCCTTAATGATGACCTAATTCTTACAAGTATTTACTATATAAGTTCTTTACCTTATCATGAAAAGGTACGACTTTAGAATCCTATTATTCTTTACTCCTAGCCACAAAAACTCTCACAAAAAGATGAACTTGAGCATCGGAGGGGCCTACCGGTAGTTAACCCCTGGTGTGCCTTTACTGTTTTGCAGGCATCTCTCAGCCAAAGTCAACCAATCTCATGGACCCAAACAACAATGCCCAGTCCCATCAAAATCAGACAAAACCAATACCGATAAATGCAGATTTTTTTTTTGTTTCTCACTAAGTATACTAGGAGGGTTACAACTATGAGAAGATACATTTAAGTCATTCACACTTAAATTAATCTTCGCTCAAACTAAGTTAGTTCTTTGTAAGAGGCAAAACTTTAATCTCAAATTTTAAATAGTTGTATACATGAGGACGGTTTAAACTTAAAACCTTACTTAAACTAAGAGAGCCCCTTAATAACTCATCTGTCCTTATTAACGCAGATGTTTTTTCTATCACGATGTAAGTTTTTTCCTAAATCATAGTTCTAAATTACTGTTTCTCTGTCACCCTACTGTTGTATATGGTTTTTGACTTTACAGGGAGAAATAGTATTTTGTTGGGAAGGCAAGTCCTTTTTGTATGCTAATGACCCTTGTTACTTAGTCAGATTTAGGCAACATATAAAAGCTGTGTTCTGATGCATGTGACCTTAGGACCAGACTGTCACTTTCTGTTTCCAAAACAAACTTTAAAGTGTTGCAGGCGCAGACCAAAATTGTCAGTAAATTTAACAATCTTCGTTTTATACACTCTTGTCAATTAGCAGTTTTTGGAGATCTAACAAAAGGAGAAGTAAAGCTTCATTTTTGGCCCCTAAAGAGTAATTGAATCCTTATAGAGTCTATAGATTCAACTTTCATGATAAGAATTACTGGAAGTGGAAAGCCTCTACTGGGTAATGGCTGATTGGCTGGTGATTCTTATTATTCTGATGGGACCATATGTCGAAGAACTAAACAAAATCAAAGAACAGAGCATCGAGTATCGTGACTTTTGCTAGATGGCAAGCAGATGACGACAGACTTGGCTAGTTGTTCCGGTAATTCGGAGGAGAAGAAAAAACGAAAAACTACAAGATAGAGATAGAGACGGGAGCTCTTGGACGAGGATAGTTGTTGACTTTGCACCCGTACGGTTTGGATGTAAACAAGGCTGAGGCTGCACTTAAGAGTTAAGGGAATTTACGTGGCAAATCATATCAACAGCTCTTGTGAGCTCTTGTGATATATTTGATTATTTATCTTAGCTTTTATGTTTTTAATTTGTTCACTTTAATTCTTGTGTTTTTTATTCTCATTCAAGATATCTCAATTGGGTATTTTCAGACAAATTTACCCTTAGATTATTGAAATACATTTTTTTAATCTTTTGATTCCAAGGGTAAATTTGTTCGAAAATACCCAATTAGGGTATCTTCAATGAGAACAAAAAATACAAGGACTAAGGTGAACGAATTAAAAATACAAGGACTAAAATGAATAATCAAGTATATCACATAGACTTTTTTATGTGATTTGCCAATTTTTGTTGCAAAACACAGGATGCTATTCATAACAGATTCTAACCTTTTCGAGACTTGCGAAGTTGCCACCAGGATGATTGAAAGTGAGTGGAACAAACAATTTAACTACTTGTCTCGTAAAATTTGACCAAAATTATGAACGTATGAGACACTTGGTTCACAAAAGGTAATAAGAATAGGAATAAAAATGAATATAGTAAATAATGGGAATAGAGTATAACCAACAATAAATCTCATTCTTCTAGTAATCTACAGGTATAGAATATTGCTGAAAATGGGGGAATAAAAGTGTTTACCCTGTTGATACCAAACATAAGTTTTCATTCCATATTCATACATTTCTCCCCGTTACCCCCAAACAAGCACCCCATAATTGTACTTAGATTTGAATTCCAATTGTAAAACCTGTCTTCTATATTTCCACGGTAATAAGTAGAATCACTTTCTTAGTTTCGTTGTGTTCGATTGTTCAGGAATCAAATAATTTAACTAATTTGGTTAATTTATAAGTTAAAATCTTAAATCATCCAAATTTTTAGTGTAATTTTTAACTTTTCGGTATAATTTACTTTAATAATTTATATTGTTAAAAACCGATGAGTTTATTAAATAGTCAGCTAATTTTTTTAAATTAATAACTTCTTATAAACTAAAATAAATCAATTAATATTCATTTATAACTTTAAATTCTTCTAAAAAAGACAATCTCTTTCAATTGTATTTCAAATTCTTTAATTATATTCAATTTTTAGTCAATATCATGATGCCCGTTTAAATCTTATATATTTTGTTTTATTGGTTTACCTTTGGATTTAGTTTTAAAAACATTGATAAAAACTCATTTTTGACTCTTTTTATTATTATATTTTAATTCTTAATATTTTTTAACAATAAAATAACTTTAATTTTGAGAAAGTTCTTAGGAATATATAATAATCTCCTAATTATATATTTTGAAATAATTCAATTATTTAGAGATGTCCAATCTAAATAATTACTAACCGTACTTTTAGCATCAAATCTTTAGAAAATTTTAAAAGTTAGAACACAAAATGTCAAGACATGTGAATCGCGTTGGACCGTGAGAGTATTCAAATCATGTGTCGTGTAACTTTCTTTACATATTTATACGAACCCTATATAAATATATGGATAAAGTATAGTAAAAACTAATTAATCGGAGCAGAATATCTAACCTTACATGAACCAAATGTTGCAAGTAATGTGCTTGTTTTACCAAACAAATCTAACTGTATGCAACCGATTGAGATTATAGGTGAGTTGGTAAGGGGTCTTTAGATTTAACTGAAGTCGCGGGTTTGAATCTTTCTCATGTATGCAGTTGTTTAAAACTTGGAGTTAAAGCTTTGCCTACTGTAAGGAACCTATCTGACTCGAATGAAAATTAATTTAAATATAAATAGCTTAAACATATCTACTCATAATTAATACCATCTTAAAACACGTCGTGGAAAACAAAATCTAGCTGTAAGTTCTTGTATAAATATTAAGTTACGACATGACAACGAAGGGTGGATCAATTGGTCCAGATTCCTCACTTAAGACTCTCCTCTTTAGGAGGTCTTGAGTTCTAGTCACGCCAAAGGAGGGGAAATAGGCATGTTCCTATTAATGATCCTCTAGCCCCCTAAGCACACCTCTTTGATTGGATCAATTACGAAAGCCACGCTTCCAGCGACAGTGTGGAAGTTGGAGTTACTAAGGAACACGAGGGCTGATGGGAACCTGATGCTGAGTAGGAGGGAGCTAGTGATCAATCATCAGTTGACTAATCAAGTATGCGAAGATTTCTTGTGCGCAGAAGTATATGGGCTACATGGGATGCGCAGAAATATACAGGCCAACCTGAGGGATCTTGGGATTCTAGATTTACATCCTCTAGACTTTTAAAGTGGGATTGTAGGAGTTTAAGATTAGTTTGATTAAACCGGGATACGTAATGTAATAAAAAAAAAGTTACGACATTTGTGGTTTAGCTAGTATATTTTATATGGTTATGTGTGAATAAAGGGGCACACACAGACAGAAGTGTCAGCCAATGATTTTTACTACAAGTAGAAGTAACAAGTACCAACAGTACCCTCCTCTCACCAAACAAAACAAGCTGTTCATTCACAGTGGGGCCATATTAGACTAATGGCATTTGAGTGAACCGTCACGAAAGAAGGAGATGTTGCTTTCTTTCATAAGTCTTTTGTTGACAAGCTCGAGGTAGGCTACGAAGTACCAACTCGAAGCCCATCATCGGAGTGCATGTCTATTGACCGCCTGCATTTGAAGAAGTCATCAAAAACCACACTCGTCGAACACGCCTAGAAAAAGAGTTGAGAAGCTCAATGTTCATATTCTCATCTTTTTAACAACTCTTCTCGCTTCTCTCTCCATACCCTCCTCCTTAAAGACTCCTTTTTTCATCTCTCTGTCTGTACCTTCTCTCTCGTCCACAGCCACTGGAGAACAAGAAAAGAAAGAGAAAAGGCTATAGTTACTGTTCTAATAATCAAAAACTTTGGTCTTTAGATATCTGTGGAGGCTTAGAAGATCAAGAGGAAACATGGGTAATGGATACGATCAACATTTTCGACACCAAAGCCTTCATATTCATTACAGGAGCGCGTTCTTACCTATGCTGTGTTCAAAACCATCTATCAAAGATGTGGCTCTTCCCAAGTGGGAAGATCGATCCTCCTCCATCTCGAAGGACCCTTTATCGCCAAAGATTGGTTGCATGGGCCAAGTTAAGCGAAGCAACAGAATAGTTGGTCTCGCTAGTTCTAACCAGCTCAATATCACTAGACGAAAAGACATCACAACTACAGTCAAATACTCTAAGCTCAAGAGAATCTTCTCTATGAAAACTCCCACGAACACGGCCGCAACTCCAATGACACACGCCAATATATGTACAAGAAGACAAGCAATCTTGAGAGGTGCAAGTGGAGTCAAGACAGATGATGGCAAAGAGAACTCTTTTTCTGTCAACATAGACCAAATGGATCCTCCTTTGCCTGTTGTGATCAAGAAAGTGCAAAAACCAGCAGATGGAGAAGAAATGAATAGTCTGTGGAAGAGGAGGTGTGGTGGGGCTGCTTTGAAAAACTTGCAGCTTCAACAGATTCAACTCAAAAGATCTAATGTAGCACCAACCACTTGTTGATATGATGAGAAACTCTTCAAGGGTAAGACACTGCATAGCATTACGTAAATGATTCTGTTTCCAATTCACAATTCGCCAACAAATCGAACGCTGCATCACGAAACTATACAGAACGGTGGTGGCTCTGGCAGGGATGTGTACGATAAGTTACTATTCGGAGATCTAATTAGATGGTTTTTGCCTTTTTCTAGTGAAATTATGCAAAAGGTTTATTAGTCGTTCTCATGCCGCTGGTTATGGCAATTGGGGTGTGTCAATTGTGGGTCAGATCAGCTTCAATTTGCACCAGAGAGTTTCTCAATTCCTTCGTATCACTGTCCGAGCAATGATTTAGAAGAAGACCCTTATCTACTTGCTTTCTAAAGCATAATCATGGCAAAGAAAAGGCAGGGAAAATGTACAGATGTGTAGTCTCTGAAACAGGAAAGTCAAGACCTGATCTCAGGCTTATTTACAAACTGCACAGTTTCAGGACAGATCAGCCTCAGTGCGCTCTATAAAGTCCAAAAAGGGGTAAGGGAAAAGTAAAGGGGAGGAGTTTCCAAGCAGAGAGCAAGGGCAAGTTCGATGTTAGGGCGTACAACATTGTAGAACAGGACAAGGTGCATGTTTCAACAATTAATAAAACATTGAAAAAGTCTTTAACTAATGAGTTAATGATGTCTTGATCGTGTATGTTAGTTGATTTTATGCATCTCTATTCTCAGTATTAATTGCATTTGCAAAAGGTCAGTATGCGCAACTGCAACCTCTGAAAACGAAGCATTATGGCATGCTTTAGTTGAATGTTTAATTTGGACTTTGCATTAGTTTCTTTTGTTTGAAAATATGAGGGCAATTGGGAGGATAGAGTGGCCAAGAGCAATGGCATTAATTTTTGTTAGTACTTTGAATAATTTTGGATTCCCATCAAATGCTGAGCTTTCTCAACAGTCTTTAAAAGTTGGAGTCCATCATCGTCACTCATGGTATATCTTTTAACTTCAGAAAAACGGGGAAATTTTCAAAACTTAAAAGGGCAGGTAAAGGTCATGTGAATGAAATTAGGCAGTAGTAATGGCTAAAGATCTCCATCTATTACACGGAGTACACGATTATCCTGCTCAAACAAACATCACATTATATCAAATTAAACAGGAATATAGAGTTAAAGCTATAAGCACATGGATATTAGACCTAAATTTGTTTCCTATGACCTAGATTTATACAGGTAATGGTACATATCAAGCTTATACAGAAAATTTAAAACTAGCCTTCACCGTCAACCTTGCTCTTTATAAGGAGTCCAGATCAATTTGCCGACATCAACTTCAAGGCCACCGCGACCAGCAGCTTTCAGGTGCCGATCCAACACCTTTGGATCTGCACATATCACATGTTGCCCTTTCCTGTACTGAATCAACTCCAGGCTCTGAAGAGTACTTAGGATATCCTCTGCCTTGATAGCTGTCATGTCACTAAGCTCCTGTAGAAAGCAGCGACTGTTGTGAACAAAAACACCAAAAAGCTAGCATATCGCAAAATATGAAACAGATACAACAATCAGAGAAACTAAGAAAAAAACTTTACAAAATGAAAATGAATAATAAGATGTATTTATATGATGGAGGAACTAGAACCACAACAGCATAATTTCAGGCACTTCCACAAACCAGACGATAGTTCCATTAGAAGGTCTAAGACAGAGCGGATCACTTAAAATTTCAATTGGGGTGGCATAATCAGAATTAAATTGAACAGCACAAAAAATTGTCATGATGTTAAAGAAGATTGAAAATGCTTACCTTGATAGATATATTTCCCTTGTGCTTTTTCAAGATGTCCAGAAGTACTCTCGTCCAGTATCCCCTGTAGCTCAACAGCCCTAGGTCAGAAAGGGGCCTCTCAGGTGTGCCAACTTTACCTTCTTTCTTTGAAAGTTCATATGCTGCTCCAAGTACATATGAGCATTTTGTCAAATATACACAATCTAGCATTTTTCATTCTCTTTTATTTGGTTCACCAAGAAGCGGAAAGCATTCCACCAGGCCTTAAATCCTCGTAGAGGAGGATATCTTTGACATCCTCTCCCACCGAGTTTCAAGATCCATTGGCATTTTTCATTACTTCACAACATATAGAACATGATTGATGCTTGCAAGTACTCGAGCAAAATAGGGAATTACAGCAATATAATTAAGAGCACCATCCACTATCCAAAACTTGATAGAAATAGCACTATAAGTGCTTTTTGCATGAGTCAGATTCGAAAGAAGCAAAGAGAAAAATAGACTATAAGGCAGAGAGCTTACAGAATGCAATTAAAAACTTTCCATAGCCTTTCCTTTGATAAGGTGGAAGGGTAAGAATACAAGCCAAATTATATGATTCCTCTGAATGTTTTTCCTGCATCGTTGAGAAGAATACTTAGCAATGTCACAAATGTTTGGGTTCAACTATTATCTAAAAATTACATTGCTGAACAACTGAATCTCGCAGCCAAGATACATATTTGCAACCACAAGAAACCAAAAACTTTGTTACTTCAGCATCTTCCACAAGTAAAAGAGAAATGGTACAGAAAGGTGCAAAGGAAAAGTAATTTCATATTGCTTAAAATTTCTGTTTGAAGAAGCATCAAATAAACACCAAATAAATCAAGTGGAAGTCACAACTAGATCATGTTCTTCATAAATGAAAAACGTTACCTTGGAAAAATATCCAACCATGTGGCATCCTCTATCATCACATTCACACAAGACGTAAAATAGAAAAAGATCGACATCATAGTAAAGGGTCTTGTGATCCAGAAACAACTTTGCCAAATAACATAGGTTCTGCCCATAAACCTTGTTCTTTTTTCCATCAACCTGCGCCAGAACATTCACTGAGAAATGACAACAACCTACAACACAGCTTAACAGAGAATAGTAAGTAGTTAAGGGTTATTTCCTGTGCTACTCAGTTGGCCTGATTAGAAATTATGCTAAAAATTTAAATATTACTTTTAGTTACTTGTAGTCAAAATAACATAACTTTGGAATTTTCTCTATCAGGATAGGATTTGAATGCTATAAGGGTAGAATAATGTTGCGTTACCAGCCTTGTTAGCTAAATGACAGGATTCCTTTCATATATGGCTTTACGTTTCAGTAATGACTATAATAATAAAGATTTTCCAGAATTCTAAATTTCCAACATTGAAATTGTGATAGATTCTTTCTAAAAGACTCGAAGACTAAACAGCGATTCCTAGCCTCCAAAAGTAATTTCTAGGAACCTACTAATAGTCTTGTTTGTTCGAGTGACTCTTAGTTCTTATTACAAACCCCGAGGATAGACCTACTTTGTTCAGTCCGAGCAAAAAACAGAACCTAAAGTCCAGCAACACTATATATAGTTTATACAATACTGTACCAAATATTGTTGGTATATTCAGTAGCTGTCCTATATCACTATTTAGAAACAAATCAATGTATCTATATTATAAAGAAAAACGAATTTGACAAAAACGGCAACAATGAATTTAGACTCCCTCACAAAAAGACCAGCATATAATATAATCCTTATAAAGTCCCTCCCCTTCCCCCAACAACAAAATCCACAAATTGGAAAAGGGAAGATATTACAAAGAAAGGAGACAATGTCATTTTAAAAAATGGAATGATAATGAAAATAAGATATAAGAAGGTCAATAAGCTAAATGATAATTTCTCCATCATTGAGACATACCTCAAACATTGACAAGGTACCACTTCGGTAAATTTCATCTCCAGGAGGATGTTTAAGATCACACTTTCTCTAAATAAATCAAATTATACAAAATATTAAAACAAACCGTGTAGCAAAACTCAAGTAGACAAAGAGAGACAATTTCTAAGGAGATATAAAACCCACCAAATCACATCTCAATACTATTAAATGGAAGAAAAATGAGTTGAAGTTGCCCAATTGTCATAATCTATTAACTAATCCATCAACTTCATCAAACTGTATCTTCATTCCACAAATCTCCCAAATTGAATACTGGTAAAAGCCTGAGCAGTATAATGTTTCATTAATTAACAAGTTCAACAAGTTAAGTTTAGAGTATATTAATTGAAATTCAATAGATAATTGACAGAAAAAGTACATCAACATAGTGATTCCATGGAGAAAAAATGTAAAGAGCCTAAGTTTGAAATTAGCCACTAGTAATCAAGGATATTGATTAGTCATACATGCTAGAAATTGACAGTTTTAAAACACTCTGTAGCATGGTGCATATATCACAAAGCAAGAGAGAGAGATGCACTTGAGGCACAGCTCACCATATGCCTTTGAAGCTGTTCTTTACGCTTCATGAAATTGAGGCAAAACTCACAAAAGTACAGCTTCAAACAATCATTGTATTCTGGTGGAAACGGGGAGAAGTACCATGTCTCAATCTCATATCTTCCAAGTTCTATAGTGGCAATATTTTTTACTTTTGTGAACTCCTCGTGTTCACGCAAGCTGGCAGCATCAAGCTCCTCATGGCCCTAAACATTTGAACATAGTGCTTTTAGGATAAACAATGGTCTCTCATGACACCATAAACTTCAAATATTTTTTAGCAAATTGCAGTTAACCATATGTGATGATTCTCTTTAACTCATCGGATTCAAAATCTTGCAATTAAATTTCCACACGTTGCATATTAAAAGTTATTGTTGACATTCAATCAGAGTATACCTCAACATGAGTCTCATCAATCTTACGCTTCTGGTGTCGTGTCATTTTCAAGCCTGTCACCTGCAATTATTTATTTTTAGACTTCCTTGAATCAGTTCCCAAGGCCAAAAAAAGGTTCAATTTTGGTGGAAGATTCTATCAACAAAAAGGGCTTTGGGAAGGTAGAATCTCTTCCACCAAATATAAAAGCAACTAAATTACCTTATCCTCCACCTTTTCATCAACAACAGTCTCCACTGAATTAAGATCTAATTGTTCAAGCTTCACCCATTCATCAAGCCTCCTATTAACTACCAAAAATTGAAAACCAAAATCAGACTGCATATGAAAAGCAATTCTAGCATTTAGCATATTTGACATTCCAGGACACTTATTCTTGAATTCGATCCAGAACTTCTGCATTTGCTATCATTAACAAATAATTTACCCAACTCACATGTTCCAGAAAAACTCAATTAATGCTCTCAAGTTCTCACAGTGGAACCTTTATTCCAGCTAGCTAATCATTTGCACCCAAAGATATTTTGGCTAAATGCATAAGGAAATAAATTACATTGAGTTCCCGTGGTATTGAAATCAAACCACACGAACTCTTCTATCAAACTCAAACTACAGAGACAATTTGGAAAACAACAAATAAATTTTCCGTGATGAACCCTTCCTATTATATGAACATCTCAATTTCTTCCGCCGAACCCTCTCTCATCCTATCAGAACATATGAGTAATTTAAGCCAATTCGGTAAGGTTTCATCTGTTTATTTGATCCCATGGTTTACTCCACAAATGTTCAGCCAACTATTACTGAATCACAAAGAAACCTACCGCTGCAGGTGAAAAGAGTACACTAAGGCGTCTAATCTAGGAACGTTCATCGAGATTAATTCACAAATTTTCAAGAAAAAAACACCCCAAACACAATCTTTTGGACAATTCCTAATACCTAATCTCACACCCTAAACCTAAACAGAATACAATACCAAACAAATCAAAATCGACGATCAAATCGAAACATACATTCAGTATAGTGAACGTAGTACTCATAATCGTTGGCTCCTCCAGGACTTAACTTCCGTCGCTCGATAACCTTGACCGGGTGGTACTTGCCATCCCGCCAACGGCACATGACGCGAGTGCCGACATCAAGAGGTAGAACGCTCGACTTCCTCTTCCTGGATTCATCCAAGTCGAGCTGCGTCATATCGGCGGCGGCAGTAGGCATTACGGTGTTAGTCGCAGGTTTAGGTTTCAGGTGAACGTCAGAGGCGGCTGAAGAGCCGTTCGCTAAACTAGTTGGCGTGTCTATGGAACCCATATCGAAACCAAATTCACTAGTGGGCTCACCTGCTATCAGAATTACCAAATCTCCGAAACCATTTGGGCTTACGGGCCCACTCTCTTGCAAATGTCATCTCAGTCCAAGTAACAATGCCGAATGAAGAAAAAGAAAATTTGCTTTATTTTGAGTTTATGATTTTAAAAAAATATTAATTACCTTTTGAAATTATATTTATGAAATAATAACAATATTTATGCAATAAACAACTGTAATTTTTAAAAATTAAAAATTAAATTAAAGAGGGATCAAAATCATTATTTAAATATCATATCAGCAAAAATTGATATCGAAAAAAAAAATTTCAAACAGAACTCTACAAGTTATTTGGTTCACCTGTTACAATAGATAAGGAATAAAATAGTTATTTTTAGAAATATAATAAATGAAAAATAAAATGAAATGAGTATTACTTAGTTTGATTTATTCTTAAAAATTTCTAATGATAATATATGTCAATGTTTGATTTGAAAACATAAATTTAAAATAACAAAATAATAACTAACAAAAAATAAAAAACTATTATCGTCTCCACTAACTATATAATAATAATAATAAGGAAATTAATAATATTAATATTAACAACAACAACAATAACAACAACAATAATAATAATACTAATACAATTATTAATGATAATAATAATAATAGGGAGAAAGGTTGTATTTACTATTCAACGTTTCGCGGAATAAGTAAAGATAGGAAAGAGATATCTTTAGCTATTCTTCAAAATGTAAGAATAACTAAACTTGAGATTAGTTATTTTGTATGTTATTTTCTAACCAAACAAAGGAACAACTATTCATCAGGAATACATTAGTGGTCGAATAACTATTCCACTCAAAATACCGAACAATCAAAATTATAAATTTAAAAAAATTACGACTAAATTAAAAAACTTAAAATCTCCTACATAAAATAATAATTAATAATATTATAATTTTTAAGATAAAAAATTTGTGTAATATAATATATTGAAGAATTATTTTTTAATTTTATAATTTAAAAAATTATCGAAAATAATACTTAATGTTGACATACATCAATACCGTATTGTATGAAAAGCAAATCCAATACAACTTTCGTAAGAATGAAAAAAATTGTCCGTGTAGAAGTGTCATGTTGACATTATATTTAAATTGATTCGGTTGTGGAGCTTGCCATTTGGATAGATTTATGGTTTGAATTTGTATTGATGTGTTGATTTTCCTGTGTTGAGCAGTCGTCCAGTCTAACAATGTTGTTGTGGCTCTACAATACAAAAAATGGACGTAAAAACGGATTGTCAAATAATTACTCACTTCTTGACGTCCACACAAAACTTTCTTTCCCATTTTTGATGATTATTGAGGATTATACAACTCTTCTTAGCGAGCATCAGTTTATTTCCACTGTTTTTGTTAAGAGATCAGCGAATCAAGTTGCTCATACGATCACTAGAGCGGCCGATTCTATGTCTGGTCTTGAATGAGAGATATGTCCTCTACCTTTTCTGTATGACATTTTATCGTTAGATATAAATAATATGCACTGAGCGCACATGACATCGTCTCAAACAAAAATTGTCCATGTAATCAACCCTTTACGATTTCAAGCTTCCTTTTGCCATTAACTCATCTTTGAGTTTAACCTTTACCATATAAAATTTCCTTCTGCCACTAACTCATTTTCCACGCACCGATTTCAACTCCTATGTTCATATTCTCCGTCATACTAAAGCACAACAATCACCATCTTCATCAAAGGAAAGTGACTCATACAACAATCCCAGAAAAAAAAAAACTACAGCACAGTGCAATTCTCATACAAATGAGTAAAAAGAAATGCACTCACTCGTCGTATATAAGAGTCATCTATAACATCGTACGATGAATAAGAAAATCCAGAGCTAGAATTCAGTCTAATAAAGTAAGTTATCCATCTAAAGCTGTAAGCTTTTTTTTTTTTTTTTGGTTTGAGCATTGAAACTGTATGAATATTTACATTAACTTTACAACGCAGCACCAAATTCTCATTCCTTCCACATCCATACAGCCTCTTTCCGACCAAAAGGGGATGGTGTATTCGTAAAATTCAATACATTGTAATGGAATAAACCCTCACCCACTGTACAATTACTCTCACAATGAATATACAACAATGATGATGCCATGCCAAAACTTCCGGTCTTACCCTCTAATCCTAACACATACACCGTCTGCTCTGCTAACTCATCCCATCGTCTTCGGATAAATAGGCCAGGCAGAGGCAAACGCCCGCATCAAGTGGATCCATCTCCACTGTGTAAATGAAAACCCAGTCATATCCTCCCAATCTACGTTCCATTTTCCAACTGTCCACCAGAACATGCATCCTCGCTGCTCTGCTTCTCTTTCGGAAGGCAATCAACAGGAATATAGAAGTACCCTTTAGGTAACTGTTGATTCTTGGCAGATGCTTGATCTGATGTCATTACCAGTTCTTTCTCAAAAATCTGTTTTTTTATACACAAAAAGTGAGGATTCATCCGTTTCTATTTTGTCTCTCATATAGATATATAGCATATGTGTATATAGATGTCTGCTTTTGTGTTTAAAGTCAATAGCCAACAATCATCGCTTTCTATACCTTCCTAGATTTTGACCTCCATTCTCCGTCATCCATTGAATTACGCGCTGTAAGGAAAGACCTTTGAGGAATTTGTTTCCCAGCAAATGGTGGCTTCAACGAGGGTTTTTGGGTAACTTGAAGTTGAGATGTGGAGCTGTCGTCTGTTTTTTGATCAGTCTCCAGGGAAACAGTACCCTTAAATCGATGCTTAACATGTATTGTACTATCCACTGTCACATCATCTGACCTCTGAATTGCATCGCTGGAAGATTTGTAACCATCTGTATTGCCTTTCAGAGACGTTGTTGCAGATTCTGAGCTGACGTCTGGAGGTAAGAAGGAACGATGAAGCATAGACTGCGCTGCATGGTCTCTTTTGCATGCAAGGACATTATGTGAACAAAGAACTAAATCGCGCTGCAAACATCAAAAGGAAACAAATAACCAGAAGCAATGAATTAGAACCTATCACTAATTTCCCCACAGAAGACATCTGAACCTTATTTTACCAAACTAAAGCTTCAAATTGCCAGCATCAAGAGAATGTGCTTCGAAATGATATGCTAGCTACCAGAGTGACTCACAGCCTGGTCACAGGGCTTAAAATTACAAATCCTCACGGAAGAGTCACATTAACACTTTTAAGCTTAACTTCTCATAGAGAATAACTATAATAAAGAATATTGTACAGCAAGAAAAATAGCACGAGAAAAAGGTTTGCAAAAGTTTCATAAAATTCAGACATTCACTTTAAGTACCTTTAGTTTTTCACGCTTAATGATCCTCTCACACAGAAGCCGTAGCCTTTCCAGCTCAACCTGCAAAAGAGAAATTTGAAGTTAGTCAACGAAAATTTGGTTTCAAGTAAGAAAGTACCATGAAACAACAAATAAATTATTAAAGCAATAAATATTCAATTGAAAAAAACTGAACAACCAATGAGAATGATCCATAATATTGCAAAAGAAACTTGGCTAGAGATTCGGAAGAATCTCATGTCCAAAATCTAATCTAGAACAAGTCAAAACAATTCCTTGTTGCCAAGGGAATCAAAAAGTTTCATTCAGCAGCCTAAAAGAAGTCAAAGACAGAAAATACAGAAGGAAAATCACAAGAGAAATAGAAGCCTCTCTCACCTGGTAAACTATTCTAAGCAATCAAACATAAAACTAGTTATCTCCATTCTGCCTTGGTTAATATCAGTAAAGCAGAAGCGTGAAATAAAATATACCAACTTCTTATTCCCGAACCCAATTCATTAAAATCCTTAATTAACATCTAACAATAACAACTAGCATCTGACACATTTTATATGTAAAGAAGAAGTTCTCCCACTGCCCAGATCAATAAACCCTAACAAGTAATTTCAAAAATCTAAAATAGTCTGAAAAAGTGAAGAAATAATCGTACTCTGATCTGCTTAATGCTCCTGATTTCCTCAACTCCATGTCTTTGAGTTTCCATCTAATCAAGTAAAGCAAAAAAAAATGAGGCAATAACATAAAATTATAGAAGCAGAACCAATCAAGTACCAAACTACTGAATCAAAACCTTTGCCCTCTGCTCCACGCTATGTTTTCCACAGTAAGCTTTGTGCTGCAACTTGCCAGTAAGACTCTTAACGTACATGTAGAAATCTGTATTTCTAGCACAAGAGGGATGAAATGTTGTCTGACAGTGACCATAACTACACTGCATACATGTAGTGGGCTGCAATGTGAGTAATTGCAGTGGGAATAAAAAAGTATACAACATAATGAAGGTAACAATCACCTTAATGCAAATCCCATCTTTCCGCCGACAGACACAACAACTATCACTCCCTCGCACAAGTGTTTCCTGCTCATCCAAAACAATTCGAAAAAAACAAAAACTCAATCAACAACAATCACAAGTGTTTGTGAAATCTATTTCAGACCTAAATTTTGTTTTGGGAGAAAAATACAGGAGAACAATTCAACTTTCCTTTATTTGAATATGAAAATAAATTATAGAAATTAAATGCAAAATGTATTCTCAAGTCCAAATTCAGAAAACCTCTCAAATCAGAGGGAGAAGAAGAAATTACAAGAGCATAAAATCATAGTTGTTCAAGGAATATTTGTACTTCATCTCTGAAATATTCTGCGCTGTATTCAAACTGAAACAGGTAAAATAACAATCTGTTTTACCTAGTCTCCTTTGATCTCGCCATTTCTTTCCAAACAATTCCAAAGTATGTAAATCTTAAATCAACAATAGGAAACAGAAGTACATACCATTCCTTCAATAGGATTCACTTGGCCCCTTCTGAATGTTTGTTCAAAGATCCACTACCAAAAAAAAAGAAATTCAGAAAACAAACAGTTATGCGGGCAAAGAAGACATGGAGAAATTAACAGAACAAACAATAAATTGTCTACTTAAAAAGGAGAGAAAGAATGCATTCAAACCTCAGCACAGAAGGCATGCACCCATTGACCATTAGTACACTTTCTAAAAGCACCAGTATTGCCACCACATAAACCGCATTCTACCACGAAACAAGGCTTCTCCCAAAAATCACCAGAAGGAGGTCCAGAGCTTTTAGCCATTATGAATGCTTCACACAATTCACAGTACCATGGACCTGTAGATTCCTTAACACTCCGATAGCAATCCAAGTGAACTGCAACCTGTTACTAATACAGTTATCAACTGAAAACAGACAAAATATTTACAATGATAGAAATTTGTTAAGGAATGGTTAGCTTAGAAAACCTTGCAGCTGGAACAGACTAAGATAGGGTTCATTATTGTTTCAGATCTTCTGCAAATATCACACGATCTTGTATGGTCCTTGGAAAAGTCAGAAGTGAACTGCACAAAGTCAGAATATTTGTCTGATGAAATCTTTGGAACAGCCACCCTGGAAACCATTTCTCTGGGACGTGGCACTAACTGAGAAGAACTTGTAGCCCTCCCATTAGATGCATTAAATTTCTGTAAAAAGTACATATGATAATCACAATTTTTGATAAGCACATAATACCAGTTTAAACTAAATGCAAAGAAAAAAAATGGTGAAAAAATTCGACCTCCTGCTGGATAGATTCATCAAAAGAATCTTTTCTAAATGATGAATTTCTAGTAGAAGCCGCAGCAGCCGCTGTGGCAGCAGCTAGTACAGCCTGTGCTTCCTTGTGTTTTCTCTCTTTCCTGCCTTGCTTCCTTGCTTCTCTAAGCTCAGAAAGATACTGATTAACAAGCACATCATCCCATCTATGATTTCTCGCTGCATCAATCTCCTGTGGCAGACTTTTCATAACCCTACAAATTAAGTTATCTGCAAACGGGAAAAAATGGGAATTAAGCCTCCACATCCACATTCGGTCACACTTCGCAGGAGTAGGTAAAAGTAGAAGATGTGGTCAAAACAATAAAAATGCCAGAGAAGGAAGTAGACCAGTCAGGTGTTTTCTTTTTACTGCATTGCCTAGGAGCTTATGCTGAAAATAGAAAATTTCCCCTTCAACTTCATCAGCTGGAGATAATTCAGAAATCTCCAGATTCTTAGCTTTAGCCAGAAGCTCTGAATCAACTCCACCGCATACAGAAACCATGTCATAGCACTTTGAGTGTTTACTATGGTGATTACAACAAAAAGTGGCATTGTACGAAGCTTCCAGACGGGAGATTTCACCTACATCAGATCCTGGTCAAGAATAAACATCCAATGTGTCATCCATATAATAGAAGATGCATAAAGGAAAACCATAACATATCCATTCTTCACAAGTTTCACCTTGAATGTCAAAGGCTTTATTCTCTGAAAGCAGCTCAGACTGCATATGTGGCAGCTCCTCACAAATAGATGGGCGGACATAATCACCAGAACTTGCTCCTGTTCTCCTGAAGCAAAAAAAACAAGGCCACCAGACAACTCCAATCAAGCACAATTTCAACACTGTATCCCTCCGTGATTTGAATAAGCATCATAGAAGAACCTGATATTAGAAATGAGAAAGACAAAGGAATTCACGTTACCAAGCTTACATTAAATCAGGGATTAGTGGCTTCATATCAGTAGAGATGAGATTCCCCTGATCTGGCATAGCTGACTCACGCTGCTCAGGAAGTGCCTCAGGCCCAGACTCAATCTTTTCATAGACACTACCATGCGAAGGATCATTCGAACAGCCTATGAAATGTATAACCATAAACAAAGTAACAAAAGATGTTACATGGTACTATATGACATGGAATTAAAATCAAGATAGCATAATCAACCCTGCAATTTTGCATTGAACTCAAACCCTAACCATTCTGATGTTTAGCGCATGACTAAGCAAACAACAGAACTATTGACACCTAAATTCATAACGGAACATCCTATCGTCTGAGGACCACAAAACAATCTCAAGTATCTAATCCCCCCTAATCACTACAAGATTTTTTTTTTTGGCTGAAAATTTCCTACAAGATATATCAACTAAATCTATGCTCTAAAATGGTATGCAAGAAAAAGCAATACCGAAAAGTATACACCACCAGATACTTGAAAAATTCCTTAGAAAGAGTATTAACTCCACAAAATTAATCAGGGAAAGAGTACCTGCAGAAAAGTTAACTAGTGAAGAGTCTGAAAGCCCATCTACATTGATTAATCTCTACAAATAAACAACAAAAAAAGAAGATTACAAGCATGCACATCAGTCTAATGAAATCCAACTAAACTGAAAATGTGGAAATAACAAAATGAAAATAGAATCCAGAGGAAGATTAGGTCAAGAAGTTAGTGCAGATACACAGAACAAAAAAGCCTTGAGGTACTGTTATATTTGTCTACAATCTTTGCAATGGTATGAAGAAAAATAAAAGTTACACAGATCCCTCCACTCTCGCCAATAGCGATACTCATTAAAGTGGGAACCGAATTACACGGTAGCTCACTGCAACTATGAAAATAGTAATTGGAGCAAAAACCACAGAATTCATTCGGAGAATATAGCATTGAGATTCAAAATCATCCAAGAGAGGGAAAAAAAAAGGAACACAAGACTTTGATTCTAAATAACCATTTGTTACTAATTAACCAACTCAAGATTTTCTCTCACCTACAAGAATATCAACCCTTCACTGAACATGATAGACTAGATGCAAATACACCAGTTGTAATATAACACTGAGCAGATATATTATCCATGTCCAATTAGAACATCAAACAACTGTGACACAGCAAGTCATACTAAGCAAACTAGCAAATGCTACTATTCATATTGCAATATCGAACAAAAAACACATTAGCACTATTAACATGCTGCCATAATAATATGCAACGGAAATAAACAAATCATAAATTTTGACTCCTACACAAATGAAATTAATGAGACAGACAGAAAAGATATCTTCAAATTTCAGTATAAGGCTTGACAAACAACAAATAACATTCTTTAGGTAGTGTTCTATCAATTACATTATGGTAAGATTAATTACCTCCTCAGTGGAATCAGGAACTGAAGATTGAGTAATATTTTCTGGTTCCTTCGATAGGGATCGGTCCACTTTGGACTCATCCATCTCTACCCCATTGTCGATCAAACTTTCTTCCGATGAGCAAATTACCCTGTTTCCCCTCAAAATCTTAATACTGCTTTTGGTCCTTCTTCGAGGAGCAACTGACTTCACAGCAACGGCATCTGGGATATCAGACTCTGACATTTTTATACCATTTAGAAATATCAGCTCATCTCAGACTCTAATAAAATAATGCAATCTCGTTTAACTTTCAGAAGATTATGTAAAGTACCCATAAAAGCATGATTTTCAAACCACTTTACTATTTTGCTTTGCAAATCAGGAACTAAACTATCTTCCTGCAGAAAAAAGGTCTGCAGTCAGGGAAGAGCACTGATAAGAGTTATCAACAAAAAGAGATAAGAGGAACTATTCGTTTTGAGCTTTACAGCAAGAGTTGAAACTAGTCTTTCCGGTGAGATCCCAAGCTCTGATGCTACATCTTTCATATTAACTTTTCCTCGAGCAATTAACTACATAAACATGAATGAGACACAAAATCTTAGTAAAAACAATACTAAGATTAGAACTAAAGAAAAGGTAATTAATTAAGATAAGATAATTTTGTTGCAAGCATCCGACAAAGTACCCCCAACTACCTTCCTCAAAGCCAATGCAAGATTTTTCAATTCAGAAGAGTTCTCAAACATCCCAATCCTATTTTGTTGCTCGGCATCGCCAATTTCAGACATATGCACGGCATTCGATGCACAATCAGACACTCTTGTTTCATGAAATTCTCTATCATTAGCTTTTCCAGCATTGCTATCTAGTACATCTGCATTGGCAGTAGCATCACCTCGATTTTGGCTAATATTCGACCTGCACTCTTTGTCCGTTGACAAAGTCGCTGAATTGGCAACAGACAAGTCACCGCCAATAGATGTCAAAGGATCTTCTACGGAAGAAAAGGTCCTACCATCAATGACTTCTGAGTGCTTTGCACAAAATGCCCTTAACTCAACCTGCAAAAGAAATGTTAAGGCAAGGACAACAATGAAACAGAAAGGACAAGAGCTCTAATCAGAGACACTTGTGGCAGATCACAGCATAAAATCAATAAATAAAGAATATGTGACTAGTTGCATCAATACAAGCAAAAGAGTGAAGAACAGGAAAATGACTTACATTGTCACATCCGTATTTTCCCCAAACCTCCATTCGCTGTCTAGCCTCTCTTGCACATATAGGATGAAAAGTAGCTCGACAAGCACCTAAATGTTGAATGCAACGAGTTATAATCGATGGAAACATGTGATTCACATACTTAACAACCCAATTCTAAGCCAGAGAGGAAGCGAGAGTTGGGGGTGAAGAGAGAGGGATGGGTAAATTAACAGTATCATACACAAGAAACGGAACCAAAGCCACACTTCAGTGCATCACTTAATTGCATAAGCAAAAGGAAGAACTTTTTTACAAATTAATTTAACTTACTCCATCTGCAGTAAATTCCTGCAAATAGTAATAAAACTTTAAAAGAGCATCAAATTTAGTAGCCTCATACGTAATGCATAGATAAGTTGGGTGCCCACATATTATATTCACCAAGCCCAAATCACAAGATAATGCTTATTGCTAACCATTAATATCAAAAACACTTTCAGGTTTGTTGAAGTGCAAACTCCTATGAACTCCCCCTCACGACAGATTCAATAGAAGTGACGCATCCTTGATTTCTACTCAAAAGAACAAGTAACTAGACAATATAGAACAGATGTATAGTTTCCCAATGCTTTACATAGTGTTGCAGAGTCATCGAATGTATTGAGCTTGCACAGAAAATAAGGTCAAGATTGGCAGATGCTCCAGTACTTTACATATAGTATAACTGCTTCAACAACAAGCAAAAACAGTAACCACATGCCAATTGGAAGAAAATCAATTTCCATTTTATTAGTTTCAGGCCCCAACCTTCCAGCCTCCATTTTCAATATCTATATTTTCAAACAATGGTACTATCTTTTTCGAGAAAAGAATGAGAAGTCATCTATTCTGCACCCACTTAGTGCACTAGTGACCACCTATACGTAGGGAGCCATTACTAAGCATTCAGATTGAAAATTATTGGTCCAACATAGTGATCCAACAAAATAGGACAAGAAGAACACGCAAATTCAGATATGGCAAGTTCATGATATCTGTACCAACAACACATAAAAACTTGAAAAGCTCATAGCCCCACCAAATGAAAGGCCTTATCCTTGCTGAGGTCCGACAATACAATAATGCCTACCGAGTAAGAATGATACATACAGACAACACAAGTGCATAATCAAGGAGTGTGAGAGATCAGATTGTGCAATTAAACCTACATATATCTGAAAATGTTTTTCCTTTCCATAACCAGCACTCATACTTTTTAATCAAATACAAAATGAAAGAGCTGAAGGAGGCTATAAAATAAAAGTTCCCCTCAACCTCCTCAAAAATTACACAGAAGAAGTTTGGACAAGAATTACAAAGTCAATAATGAACCCCATAGAAACTGGGAATAACTTGGGGGGAAAAAAGCAATTGCAAAAAATTACACCAGGCAACCTATGAGCTAGTTAGATCCTGGCTCTGCAACCAAAGTGATGCACTATTTCCAACATAGTCTAATCCACTGTAAGACTGAAAAATAAGGACACGAAGCAACAACACATACCATGACTGCACCTGATACATGCACCAAATTTCATCTTGCATATAGTACAAATCAACTTCCTCCTTGTTTCCTTCAAGTTGCTGACATTCATAATAGGCTCCATACTTATCAGATCATCTATGTAGACCTCAGGCATCCATTGAGAGCAAAACAAGTGAGCAAAGCCCACACCAGAGTCACCATTTTCTGTACTGACTGGTTTCAGAGCACCACCCTGGGTTGGACAAAGCACACAAGGCTGTTTCACAGAATCACTTCCTTCAGGTCTCTGCTTACACCAAGAACATAACCAAGACTCGTTCACATTTCCTTGCACACCATAACACTTGTGATGAACTGCAACCTTACATGAACTGCAAACAATTAGCCTGTTTGCATCATTACCCACCTCACCCTTGCAACAAAAATCACACAAAGTTGAGTTCCCTTCACAAGGATAAGCAATCAAAACCTTATCCAACCCAGCATCTGTGCCTAAAAGTTTTCGCTTCTTGGATGGACGCTCTGAAGTTAGTACAATTCTGTTCCTACAACCTAAAAGCCATCCTAAACCACCAGATAAATCCAAGTCAGAGAGCATCCTTCCTTCATCCGAAGGCAGGACTTTGGCCCCATCAGTTTCTGCTCCCATACTGTCAATTTCCACAAGGTGCTCGTCCTCCAGCTTCACATTATCCCTTGGCTGAACTCCATTACTTTCATTTCCACAAGTTGCTTTAGTTTCAGTATCGACATCACTTGGAACCGAGTCAGCTTTCTCATTATTCTGATCCCGAATATGCATGTCATTACTCGAATTATCCAAGTTTTCCAATAGGTAAGGTTTACCATTTTTCTTGTTCTCTATATACGGAAATAAAAAACAATTACTAGCATCTAAAGTCCTAAACAAGGAAGATATTTCAGATAAAGCATCAATATCCGCCAATGCTAAGTCCCTAAAGTACTCCTCCGTTTCAACCCAAATATTACCTCCCTTGGACCGCTCACTAGCTCTCGAAGACTTCTTCTCTGCACCAGAATGCGACCTCCTATGCCTTTTCCTACCATCGGATTGCTTCAACAAACTGGCCAATCCACTAGGCAAAGTAGTGACAGTCGAAACATTCGAATTAACAGACCCAGAACCGTCCTCAGGGACATCAAATGGTGAGCGCTCACATAAGGCTTTACGAGCCTGAGACAATAAATCAATGTCTAATGAAACTGGTTTCTTACTCGTAGCCGGTGGTCGGTCCATTTGAGTTTCCGGTGACTTGGACGTCGGAACCCTAGGGCGGCAACGCCTCTCGTCAGTGCCGCAACCTCCATCAGGACCCCTCCCCATCATCTTAGTCCGTCGGCGACATCGGCCTCTGGTCATCACCAACACCGTCCACCTCCAGCACCACCTCCTTTGCACTCCATCATAAAAATCCAACCGTTACTAACAGTCCAGACTCCGTTTCAAATCCCCACGTAAATTTTTTTTTAAAAAGCCCAATTTCCCACCTAACCCTAACCCTAATACTTCACCGAATAATTTCGCTGGTCCCCTAACTTTCACAAACGCAGGCAGGAGGATGACAATATACAAAAAAGGGAGCCGCGGCTAGGGTTAGGGTTTCGATTGCCCTGGTTCGCGCTGCTGTGGATCCGTTTTCACGAGGTGGTTTCTCTTTTTCGTTTTCGTGCGTTGTTTTTTCCTTCGATTTTCTCCACTGGCCTTTTTTTTTGTTTTCTTTTTCTTTTTTTCCCGTCTAAGTTTGATTTCGCTTTGGAAGGGAGAGAAAAATTCGCGTTTTTTGCAGGCATGAGGGGACGTTTTTGTCCCGGGGGGTAGATATATGTATTCGTGTGCCGCCTCCAGTTGTGCACTTGGCATGTCTCTAGGGCCCATTCTTTTTTTTTCTGTTTTACCCTTTCTCGTCGTCTTGGCTTTCTTTTACTGTTCAGCTTTGGACAGTCGACACGCAATCTGCAATTTTAGTTTTAGCGAATGTCAGTCGTATAATTGAAAGTAAAAACTGTTATTTACGGTTGCTCTTTGAGATTTTATTCTTATCCAACTTGTTCGAATAGGATTACGCTTCCCACAATGTGCCCCAACTTTTTATCTTTAATCGTGGTCCTGCTTAAAGAAAATGTGCTAGGATAGAATCAAGGATTTAGCCTTTTCGTGTGGTCCAAATGGACTTTCAAAGTTTAGTTCTTAAAATGTTAAATTTTTTTAAAAACTATTTGTGTTGCATTATTTAATTCAATTTTACGTTAATTTTGATTTAGAAATGATGAAATTCTTTAAATATTTTCAATATTAAAAATACAATTTAACAATTATTTAGTTTGCAAAATAATTTATTTAAAAATAATAATGTACTAAAAAATTTCATAATATCAAAAATACTTAACCATAGTGGCTTCATGCGTTATAAATATATATTTAACCACATGTATATTATAACCGTTTTAAATATTTTTACTCTTCCCTCGAAATTTTTTTTTTTTTACTCCAATCCTGCTTCCAATAAAATTGGAGCCAGATTTGAAGTTTCAGTCTTACGTTTGAATTCGGTATCCAAAGTCCAAACAAACAATCTTTACAGTGTCTCGTTCTCTCTCTTTCATTTACTCTCCTGTCTGGACTCTTCGCTAATCCTCTTGATTAGTTGGCAGTCCCATATATTAATTAGTTGGTAGGATTACAACTATCTAAATGCCAAATTCTTTTTTTTCATTTTAAAATTTGTGATATATATTTTAATTTTTTAAAATTATTTTTGGTAAAATAATAATTTTTAATTTTGTATGTATATTTTTAATTTTAGATATGTTTATTTTAATCACACTTAAATACCAAAAAGGTTGGTTTATGATAAAAGAGTTTTGAAGAAAACCAAGTAAATGAATTCATTAGCTCATCAGCCAAAATATACAAGTATAGAGGTTAGCTTACAAAGGGAGTTAAGCTTATTTAGGAAACTCTATACCTAAAAGTTAGGCTTACATCTTAAAATATAAATAATTAGCCTAACCGTAGGAGATTGAATTAACAAGGAAATAAATCACAATAATATCACAAGTATATTACACCAAGATATTATCCTTTCACACTCCCCCTCAAATTAAAGCACGTGAATTTGTAATGCCCAACTTGCTTGTTAGAAAAAGAAATTGCTCTCTGCCAAGAGCCTTGGTGAACACATTGGCTAGTTGTCCCTTGCCAGTGATATATATAACAACAATGTCACTGGTTTGTAATCTCTCACGAATGAAATGACAGTCAATTTCAATATGTTTCATTCATTTGTGAAATACAGGATTATCTATGATATGAACAACGACTAAGTTGTCACATGAAAGTTGCATTGGCTATTGCGGAAGAACTGTAAGATCATGTAGTAGTTTGAGCCACACTAATTCAGAAGTAGTTGTTGCCATGGTTCTATATTCAATCTCCGTTGATGAGCGATAAACAGTTACTTGTTTCTTAGATTTCTAAGAAATTGACGCATTTCTAAGTTTTGTAATGTATGTAGTAGTTGCTCTCCTTGTTTTTTGGCAACTTGCCCAATCTACATCGTAAAAACCTCTCAGAAGAAGATCGTTGTTTGTTGGAAAGAACACGCCTTGTCCAGGAGAATTCTTCAAATATTAGAGAACCCTCATGGCTGCCTCCATGTGTAGCTTTGTTATCTTCTCCATGAATTGGCTGAGCAAATTGACAACAAAGACAATATCAGGCTGAGTAATAGTTTAAAAAATCAACTTACCAATCAATCATCGATATCGTCTAGGATCGTTGAGTAACTCTCCTTTAGCTTCAGCAAGTTTATGGTTTTGTTGAAGTGGAAACATCACTGGCTTGATGTCAAGCATTCCAGTCTCTTTTAAAATGTACATTACTTTCTTTAAGAAAGAAAGATTCCCGTAGGCGATTGAGCTACTTCGAGCCCAAGAAGGTACTTGTGCTTGCCTAAATCTTTGAGGTGAAATTGCTTATGAAGATATTCCTTCATTCGTTTTATCACACTACCATTGTTTCTTACAATAATAATGTCATCAACATATACTAGTAAGGTAAGAAAGTCATTGTCAAATCTCATAGTGAACAATGAATAATCACATTTAGACTATTGGAAACCATAACATAAGAGAGTTTGAGAACAAATCTTTGAGGTGAAATTGCTTATGAAGATATTCCTTCATTCGCTTTATTTAATCACCATTGTTTCCTACAATAATAACGTCATCAACATATACTAGTAAGGTAAGAAAGTCATTGTCAAATCTCATAGTGAACAATGAATAATCACATTTAGACT
>JANVCL010000002.1:6107136-6121887 GCA_026546855.1 Erythroxylum incrassatum
ATTAATTAATTAATTAAAATATAATAAATTTTTATTTCTCAATATTTTTTACAAATCAACTACTGTTAATGGTAATAGTAATCATCCCTTCCTCTTAACCAACCATTATAATAATAATAATATTCATTCTCATTTCTCACTATATTAATTCTCATTTCAAACAGTGTAATTGAATTCATTTATATTATTACTGAGGTTGTTCCAAACAGTGTAAATTGAATTCAATGCAATCTCATTAATATAATTAAATTCAATTCGTTAATGAATTCAATTCAAAAATTTCCAAACAACTCGTAAATGATCCTTTATGAGATTCAGTTGAACTTTACATGGTTGGGCTAGGTGGAGCAACCAATCAGCATCCCTTATCCAAAGATTCTTGGTCCAAACTTGGACTGGAAGTTTTGAATGGAGTCTATTTATTACTTCATAAAGGCCCACTATGGTATAAGGAAACAACACCGAGAATGGCCCAATAGCTGCTCTCTACGAGGACCAGAGAGCGCCAATAAGCCATTTTCAAAACTCGCCTCTCTCTCTCTCTCTCGCAGCATGGGCACTGACTGACGATGCCTCTCAAATCTCAACACTACACGATGGAGCCTAAACTTGAATCTCCTACACAAACTTGTACAATCTGCTAATTTGTTCTTCAATTCGGCTTTCTTGCCGTTGGAAATGCCGTTAAGATCCGCCCATGGACAGGGAGGCTAACCTTCCCCCGCCGAAGAGTCTCGCCCGTCCGATTGTCAACGCAGACGCGACGTCGTCTTCTTCATATTCCTTTTCTTCTTCCTCTCCGCCGGACTTTCTCCGGCATGTTCAAGCCGCCTTCAAGCGTCATCGCCCACTCGGTACCTCCCGTCCCCTCTTTTTGCGCAGTAGATTTATCAAATGAATAACTGTTATTTTATTTATCGTTTTGTTTTTCGTCACATTTTTTCGGAAATTATGGCTCTATCCTATGCTTGGCTCTTATTGTGAAAATTGAAAATTTGATGGCTGTGGCGTGTTTGTTTGGAATCAAGTGATTTTGAAAATCCTTTTAGGAATGAAATGAATTATATTGTAGAAAATTATTATATGTGAAGTAATCAATTTAATACTATTGAATTCATTGGTGTCTCTCTATACCTTTTGTTTGGAACAGGGCTGGAATTGAATTAAGAGTGTTTAACTTCCTTCCTCCCACCTGCTAAAAGAACAGTGCTTTGTGCCAGTAATGATTTTTTGGTTTAGTATATGTTATAACTCGACTAGGATGGAACTCACTTTTCTATTTAACTTATTTTGAAGGAAATTTAAGTGATTTATATCTAGGATTTCCATTCCGTAGTTTTCAATGTCCCCACACACATGACATGTGGAGTTGCAAAGAATTCCCAAAATTTTAACTTGCAAATAAGTTCCATAAGTTTAGGATACACAAAATCTTAGGTTATGGAAATTTGTAAGTAACAATTACCAATCAGGAATGCTTCTTCAAATTTGCAGTGTATTGTTGCCTTCTTTTTTGAACCTTTAAAGTGATAACTTTTGAGAGCATCCTCAATTGGAGTAACTTCCCGAGAAAATAACTTCCAGTTGTGCTAAACCTTGTACAATGAAAAAAATCTTGTAGGTTAGTAATAGATGCTTTATTTACTCAGATTGCAACTGCTCACATGTGTTTGGTTAAAAAGAAATATGGAGGAGTGGATAGCTTTGGTGTTGGGTGATGTTGGATCATCTTGGTTCCTATAAATTTGTTCCAATAATTGTTAAAAGCACAAATGACTGGTTTGTTGATTTTAGGTGCAATGCAGACTAATAGCTTAATGCCTAGGCGTATAGTGGTCCCCCAACGTGAAACGTCTAGAAATACAACTTCAGAAGTCGGTCCTAGCATAAGCTCAAAGATGGTTGAAAATGTTGCGTCAACTCATGTTCACAGCATAAAGGATTCTGCTGTACATACCAAAAATGCAATTTCTGTTGCTAAGCAAACTCAAGAAGATGCATCAATTACGCCACCTTCCATGCTAGGCACCATCACAAAGACCACAGATGAGACCTACAACCCATTTTGTGGGAAGAGAGAACAAATTAAATCTTGCATTGATCACAAAGAAAATGATCTAGCGCCTTCCTTGCTTGGAGAATCTGAAAATGCTGATGGAAAGAGCAAAGTTCAATATCAGATGAAAACAACTGCCAATTTCCAGGGTGATTTACTTTCCTTCTCACTTCCAGTTTGTATCTCAAGTCAGTTGTGCTGCAGTAATTATTTGCCACTTTCATGACATTATGACCGAAGTTTCTGAATTCTTGATAATTCATAAATTTGTCACTTTGCTTTGCATGTATTTGTTTCGTCTGTTCCAATATGCAGGGGCCCGTGATGGTATGGCCACTGGAATGGGGAACTTATCTTCTCATATAAGTTCACTTTCATTGACAGAAATGGATTGGGATGCAAGCAACCAAGCAGCGGCACTGAACACTATCAAAGATGATTCCAAACATCAGAACTTTCAGAATTTGGAATCTGATAACACTT
Source organism: Erythroxylum incrassatum (assembly GCA_026546855.1). Taxonomy (NCBI): domain Eukaryota; kingdom Viridiplantae; phylum Streptophyta; class Magnoliopsida; order Malpighiales; family Erythroxylaceae; genus Erythroxylum; species Erythroxylum incrassatum. The sequence goes on from JANVCL010000002.1 coordinate 6,109,676, forward strand.
TAAGATCTGAAAGTGCAATAGGTACATTACCAAAGAGAACATCAGTTATTCAGGACCATCTTCAACAGTTAAGGAGTTTTTTGAACCAACCTGCAACTCAGTCCTCGGTTGTTGGGTCATCATGCCCCACCACAACATCTGTTAATTCTACTTCAGCACCCATGCTTAATTCGACTACTCACTCCTCCCGTTTGCATCCACATAACAGTTCTAATGTGGCAGTTGAAGATTTAAGAGATCTTAATATGAAACCTCAACACGTGAACACAGGGAATACAGACCAGCTCTCAAATCCTTCACTGAAGGATACAAGTGGGGTTCTGATTGAACATCCAGTCAATGCAACCCAAGTTTCCACCTCTGTTATGGATTCTCAAATTAAGGGAAATAACCTACCTGGAAAGAAAGATAGTAGTGTTCCCAAGGAAACTGACATTCCAATCAATCCTTCTCATGCTGGTGACAAGTCAATTAAAGAGAGAGGATCAGCAAATGCTGCCACTGATGCACAATATCAAGCTCCATTTCCCAAAAGCGTAACTTCAGATGCCAAGTTGGAGCCTGCTAAACCAGAAAGACAGGAAAAGGTTTCAAGTGGTAAAGCTGTGTCAGTTCCCCGCAAAAAAAACTATGATCCTGAGATGTTCTTTAAAGTTAATGGGAAACTGTACCAAAGGCTTGGTAAGATAGGAAGTGGAGGAAGTAGTGAAGTTCACAAAGTCATTTCTTCAGAATGTACAATATATGCGCTCAAGAAAATCAAGCTCAAGGGTCGTGATTATGCAACAGCTTATGGATTTTGCCAGGAAATTGAGTATCTGAACAAACTGAAGGGAAAAAACAACATTATACAACTAGTAGACTACGAGGTACTTGTTTGCAACCTAAAGAAATTGGTTTCAAGTAATATCCTGTTCAAGGTTGTGTGGATTTATGAACTGATACAAAATATTGAATAGTTGACTATGCATTTGACAAATAGAGCAGCACTTGGAATATATATGATGAACAAAATTCACGTAGTAATGGGATGGTGAACTTTAATTTGTGTTGAATAATTACATGTTATTCTGTGAAGGAGGTAGTAAACACCTCCTGTGTTAAGGAACAAAGTATGTGGAACATGGCACAGTGTAGTTGGCATCTACACTCTTCAGATGAAACATTAGGAATATTGTTCACAAAAAATTCCTTAACCCTCATCCCATGTTATTCTTGTCATTTATGCATACACACAATGCCAATGCCTGTGAGTGGTTTTAAGTTTTTAGCTATAATGTATGTAAGATATTATCTGCGGGGCAATAAGAGTTACTCCACTCGAGTTCTTTTATGGAGCCTACTTTATATTTTCTCAGATTCACGATCCCAAAAGATTTTTGATAAACATATATTCCTGTACCATGTATAATATTCTTTTGATATCTTTAGTAGTCTTTTCAAATCAGGTGACAGACAAAGCTTTGCTTCGTGAAGTGATGAATGGGTGCATGAGCAATAAGGATGGAAGAGTCAAGGATGATGGATATATATACATGGTGCTTGAATACGGGGAAATTGATTTAGCTCACATGCTTTCGCAGAAATGGAAAGAATTGGATAGCTTCAATCAGTCTATATATGAGAATTGGCTAAGATTCTACTGGCAGGTCTGTGGGGTACACTTAACTATCATCCTTATTTTTAATTACTTTGCTAATAGTGCTTTTAATACGTCTTCTGTGTCTATCTTGCTCACTGATCTAGTATTTGATCAATTGAGCTAATTATTAACATTGTTGCCATTATTGTAATCTTGAGGAAGGTCAACTTGATAATGGGAGTCCACTTCCCTGTACCGAGGGAACCTGCTATTCTTCCTGTTGCTGATAACTGTGAAATTAGCTATATCATAGGAGATGCATCCTTTAACTGTTTTGATATGATATAGAACCTCTTTTTTAAATAGTTTTGAGTACTCAATGAAAGATCGCGATGCTCTCTCCTGTTACTTTTCTAACTTCAGATGGTTTTCTAAACAAAAACACGGTGATCAGCTAAGCCATCTAATTCATCATTTTAAATTATCTTTCAGCAAATACTTGAAGCTGTCAACACCATACACGAAGAGCGGATAGTGCACTCTGACTTGAAGCCAGCAAACTTTCTTCTTGTCAAAGGTTCTTTAAAATTGATTGATTTTGGTATTGCCAAAGCCATAATGAGTGATACGACCAACATCCAAAGGGATTCACAGGTATCTTAGAAAATAATCCATTGCTTTTACATGTCAGCCATTTGATTTTCTATATAGGTATGTATTAAAAGTAAATCTTGCAAACTTCTAACAAATTGTAGGTTGGTACATTAAGCTACATGTCTCCCGAGGCTTTCATGTGCAATGAGATGGATGCAAATGGAAACACTATAAAATGTGGTCGTCCGTCAGATATATGGTCTCTTGGTTGCATTCTTTACCAAATGGTGTATGGAAGAACTCCATTTTCTGAGTACAAGACTTTCTGGGCCAAATTCAAAGTGATCACGGATCCAAACCATGAAGTAACTTATGAATCTGTATCAAACCCCTGGCTTCTTGATCTTATGAAAAAATGTCTTGCGTGGGACCGCAATGAAAGATGGAGAATTCCTCAACTACTTCAACACCCTTTTCTAGTTCCTCCAATTCCGTCCCAACCATCCCCGTCTCATGACCATGGATCTGAGTTGTTTCAACTTGTTGCTGAAGCTTGTGCCAATGACCAGGAAGCCTCTGTGCTCTGCAGTGAGATCCAACAACTACTAAGAGATCCACCCACAGCATCTCAGTCAATAACATCACGAGATCAACAGTGTATGTTGCTTTCTCAATTGTCTAAACTTTGTTTTCAGCTTCGGGAATGTCTGACAGTGACATCGAGAGAATAGAAACATAATAAGGTGTATAAAATAAGAACTTGTGTGTCAGCTTGGGATGTTCTCTCAATGAAATTGAATAGTCATGCTTATCCTATCCCACATTTGTTTGTAAGAACATGTAATCATCATGTATTATCATGTTTTGACAGAAAGCTCTTGTTTTCACCTAGTTCTTGTAAGAAATTTGAGGCCACTACTATTATCTACTCCCCACCCAAAACGTAAATCTGCATGAAAATGACTAAGCATAACAATTATACGAACATGCAACTATGACAGTTGAGGACCTTGGAGACAAGAGACGACAAGGTTTTGCATTAGAAATTTTCTGTAGCTTGTACATGTGTTGTGGAAAGATTAGAAAAGAAATCAAGGCCCCTTAGGGGTTGGACCAACCAATACAGAATGTTTCTGCTAACTATTCTTGTTTGTGAACTTTAACACTCGGCCAACCATAATGTCAAATGGATTATGATAAATTGGATAAGATTTTGCAATTTTTCTTTTTAATAAATTGTGGACTCCAATTTAGCATTCAATTTATTTAAAATATTTATGAAGTGTGGTTAATCGAATACGAAAACACATTGATCTACTGATATTAGTATCGAATTTATCATTTAATCATAATTTATCAAATAATTTATTTAAAATAAATAATAACGTACTGATTAACTTGTTTGTTTATGTTATAATGTTTGATTTTTTATTTTCATTTTTAAATTTAATATGAGATGGCGGGCAGTAGTAGTAGTAATAATAATAATAATTTATAAACTTAATTTTTGTTAAATTAAATATTTAAAATTTAAATTCTTATAAAAATATTGAAATATAATATTCATATTCTTATATTTTTTAATCATGGCTTAATAAATTATTTTACACATAAATAATTAATATTAAATAATAAATCTTACCAAAAATTTTTTAAATAAACAACTAATTTTATGTACTAATCAAATTATATTATATGTTGTCACTTAATCGCTAATAGAATGACTCACCAATAATATGCTTATTGCCAAATCGGCCGAGACACATATCAGCTAACAACAGGCCTAGACACACGGCCGAGTGGATAAGCTCCACCACAGTCGTGACGATGCAGGGCCCGCAAAAATATGAACGGTCGAGTGTACATGCGTCTGTGACGAAAAAACCTCAAGCTCCTTACTGCTTGCTACCTGTAATTTGCCTCGGTCTCCCCGTCATAAAGAGGAAGACTAAGGGCTCCTTCATCTTATGCCAACTACGCCTTGCTTGCGTATCTTTACATCTCCTCTTGGTACGTTGTCGTATTGTTTTCTAGGACACCTCACTTCTGGAAGCCAAAGAGCTTATTGTCTCTCTCGATATCTACCCGTAGTAGGTTTGTGTTTGGTTGATAAGAAAAAAAGAGTGGAAAGCGTAAAATAGCAGTTTGTAGTTAGTTTTGACTGAAGTCTGATAGCATTCGCATCTTGTTTATTGATTTAGCAATGGATAGTAGTTCAGCTTGTAAGCTGGTGTTGTGTGGAAAATCATGTGCTGAGAATGAAATTGCTCGTTCTTTGAAGAACAACGGAACTCTTAAACTCCCCGACAATGGAGAACTTTCCGTGCTTTTGCAATCAGAAGTTGATCAAACTTGTGAGGATAAGTCTTTCAATGTAGAATTGTTCATGAACTCTCTCTCAACTAATCAATTCGGTAGGCTTTTCATTTGGTCGCCTAGGTTGACCTCAACTCACGATGTGGTTACCCAGTAAGCATCACCCAAAGTCTAATCTTTCTACAGTTGTGTAGATGCTGCGTAGATGCTTAAAATTGATCACTTGTATATTATGTGGCAGCAATTTTAAAGAGCTTCCAATTGGCGCAGTTTGTGTTGCCGATATCCAATATAAAGGAAGAGGTTTGTAATGCTTGTGGAGTTTGATCTCCTTGTGTAAATGCTTGACAATAAGTTCTACTATTGTTGTTTGATCGTATAGGCAGGTCGAAAAATGTGTGGGAATCTCCAATTGGTTGCCTATTGTTTTCATTTACTGTTCAAATGGAGGACGGGAGAATTGTGCCATTGTTACAATATGTAGTATCTCTCGCTGTTACAGAGGCAATAAAGGATGTCTGCAATAAAGAGGTTTGTGCTTATTGATCATTTCATGATATTCATATGGAGGAAAGCGGCTTGCACCTCTGTTGAAGGAACATTAAAGGCCCACACTTTCTTCGAATATGTAGGACATTTCCTTTTATCTGATATTGAATTCAGCATAATGACTTTAAAAACTAGACTTACTGAAGTCTCCGCTATAGTATGTGCTCTTAAATAACAAATTAAAGAATTGAGGATGCTGATAACTGTAAGGTCAGATAAAGTGTGGTGCTACATAAATAAGTTATTCCATGTTGTATTGTAATGTAAAGGCAATTGTCACAGAAAGGAAATGTTGTAAATTTTAGTGCTCGGTGCATGATTGTACTTCATCTAGAAAAGAGTATTTATTGTCAACATATTGTCTAGGCAGCTAGCTTAGATGACAAATCATATTTGGAGATTGTAAGACGTCATGTAAGAGATTGAGGTCTATTTTTCCTTTTTGCTGGCATTTTCACCGCCATCACTCAGACCTGTTTGTTACTTCCATGAAATATAGACATTAATATGCCATTTTGAACATCTATTTCAGGGTTTACCATATCTTGATGTTAAAATAAAATGGCCAAATGATCTATACCTGAATGGCCTTAAAGTTGGAGGCATCTTATGCACCTCAACATATAAATTGAAGAAGTTCAATGTCAGCGCTGGTAGACTCTCTTTTGTGTGCTATACACATTTGTTTCCAGTATCTGTATCTGTGTTTCTGTATGTGTAATAAGTCTTTTGGTAAACTTGTCTATTTTTGTAGGCATTGGATTGAATGTTAACAATGAGAAGCCAACAACATGCTTGAATGAAGTGCTGCGAAAATTGTCCACTTCTGATTTTCAACTTAGAAGAGAAGATGTTCTTGCTGCTTTTTTCAACAAATTTGAAAAACTTTATGATCTCTTCATAAATCAAGGTGGCCTATCATTTACAATTATGGAAAAGGCATTTTTGACATTTATACCGTTCTAATGATCATTCTCTTGTAGGAAAGTTCCTTTCAATTTAATCCTTTGACTCCCATAAATTTCAATGTTGATTGGATGCAATTAGAATGACATCTCATATTGATGGAAGAGTTGCAATTTTCTAGTTCGATCTCGATAAACCTCATAACTGGAAGGAAATTATATGGTTGAAGAAACATCCTTGGGCTTTTCTTAATGTTTATTAGTCATTATCATAAATAAATGGAAGAGTAGGTCATGAAAGTTTCCATGGAGGTCTACTGGTCAAGCTCATTTATTGATTTACTTTCTCATGCAAAATCAATAGTCAAATACTTTATTTTAAATTTCTTTTTAGTGTCTGGTTCATCTTTGATGTCATATTTTTCATTTGTTTGTCCAGTACTTTACTGTTCAGGATTCCTATTGCAACCTTTTGTTGTATTATAATCCCACTTCTTAGATGAACTTGCAGGATCAAATATAACAGAATCTATCGGTTAAGCTCATTTATCAGTTTACTTGCTCATGCAAACTTAATACTAGAATACTTAGTTTTAGATTTCTTAATGGTGTGTACCTCCATCTTTGAGGTCATAGTCTCTTTTATTGACCCAAGGCTCTACTGTTTGGGATTTTTCTTATACACTTTTGTTGCAATATGCTACCACTTCCTACTTGAAATAGCTTGATCATAATATGTTTGGTCTGTTCCCATCTATTTTGGGAGCTTGGAAAGGAATGGAGAGATTCATCAGTTCTACTCTTATCCAAAGTAAAACTGGAATTAGCTAGCTACTTTGCTCATGAATCATGTATTAATTATAATTAAGCTACCAACATGATGAAGCCCTTCTGGAGACATGAGCAAAGTTGCAAATTCTTAAAGTTCGGCGAGACTTGTCTGGAAAAATTTGGCATACAGTTTGCATCAAATGAACTTGTTTATGGGCCTAGTTTCACTTAGAATGTGATATATTTTTCCACATATTGCTGAACTTGCTTTAGTGTAATATGAAGTTGTTTGCTGTACATGTTCCAGGCTTTCAAACTCTTGAGGATCTGTATTACAAAACATGGCTACACAGGTGGTATTTGTATTTTGGTTACTTTCTTCTTTCATAAATGTTTCTTGTTAATGGTTTTTGGTTTTGATATTGCGAATTCTGCAAATTGGCATGTCCTAACAAATGCAGTGATGAGCTTAAGTAGTTTGGGGATTTGTAGTGTCCCTCCTTGATTAAGTGTCATTTATCCTTGTCTGTGCACGTAGTGGGCAGCGAGTCATCTTACAGGAAAACAATGGAGATCAATCTGTGGAGAATGTGGTGACCATTCAGGTATGGCATACTTAGGGGTTCCAAACTGAGCTACTACATGCAAATGTGATTGTGCACATATTTAGAAATTAAGTTGTCACATTATCCCTATATAGTCAGACTACACTTGCTTTGACTTTTGTATAAACACCCTTAACCAAAAGCTCAAGCCTATATTGTAGTTAGCATTTTGATTATTGTAAAAAATGGTCAACTGAAACTTAACATCTATTCAGACTCAATATTACATCGAGCGGCACAGTAAAGTGGAAGTTTTATACTGTTTCTGCTACTTGGATAACTTCTCTTAACCGTTCAAATTTCGTTTATTTCCAGGGTTTGACATCCTCAGGGTATTTGCTAGCTTTTGGTGATGACGGTCAAATGTGTGAGCTTCATCCTGATGGCAATAGGTAGAGTAGTCATTTCTCCACAAAAATATACAATATTGTGTCTGATTCAAATTGCCTGTAGAGAATATGTGGCTTATAGGAATATGCATAAATTGTGGTCATCAAATGAACATTTGTAATGGAGTACATCTTGCCTTTAAGTAGATTGCCTTACATTGAGAAATTGCATTAAATGCTAAAAGAAATGTGATGACCAAAGAGGTGCTTAATCTGGTTACCTTGTAAATTGAGTTTTGTGGATATCCCTCGACCATTGGTTATGGAATAATATTAACTTGGTAAAAAGTTTGGCGACTCTTCAGTAATCCTGCAATGCATGATAGTTTGAAAGGAGCATTCCATCGTAAAGAAACTCAATCCTAATTTGTGAACTTTGGTGCATAGTCCATATCAATTCATCTTGATCATGCTTGCTAATTGGCAAAGTGTAATGTACGTTGCTCTTCATTGCTCACACTTGTATTAGTCCAGCAATTTATTCCTTAGTTCTCATGTAAGGACCTGAACCTGTATATTCTCCTACCGTAACCAGTCACGGATTTTTCTGATATGGCTGCAGTTTTGACTTCTTCAAAGGACTAGTGAGAAGGAAGCTTGATTGAAGAAAGTTTGCCAGCAGCATGTGTAACTCTGGGAATTACATTGGATGTATACTTCTGGCCTTTCTCAAGGCACTTGTTTAAGCTAATCAATACTTGTTTTTTTGTTTTTTTGTTTCATATGACGTCTTTTGAAAATTTTGTACAGAATTTTCTATTTGTGGATGGGCAAGCAAGACATTAATTGTTAGTCCATCATTTGTTGCAAGTTATGTTTCTTCTTTTTATTTTTTATTGCAGATCTCAGAATGGTACAAATCGACAGCAATAAAAGTGATACGGTAAGGTTGTATACCAAGGGGGACTATGGGGAGACAGACTAGTTAGCAGTTAGGCTAGCTGGACCGATCAGGCCCTATTGAGACCCATGTGTCAAAATAACGAGGTCTTTATGAGTTCTTATTGCTGTGTTGTCTCAGTCTCTGGTTTTAAACAAGCAGTGTAGAGAATTCTTTCTTTTACCAAGGCGATGATTGGCTAGGGAAATCTGGATTTGGGTTGCCTCTTAACGCTCAGAAACAGCTGCGTCCCTATGATTGTGGGACGTTTATGTTTTTCATTTTCAGTGTTCTGTTTCGTTGCATTTGTGCAGCATCTATTGTGTCCTATCCTGTCCAGTTCTGTTTTGTTGTTCTCTACCTGGAAGTAAAAAGAGACAAGACCCCCTACCATCGTATTAGGCCTAGAACAAAAGGGTCTGACATGGTGGGTGATTGGTGGTTGCTTCAATTATTGGGGGAAGTTGCAGATGTTGTCTCCATCACAACGTGGAATCATATTGAGGGTTCCTCATCACTCAAAAAAGGTTGTAAAAGAACAACGAAAAAGAAAGTTCAACTTGTTCTGTTTCTTTGTCACTTGGGAAAGCTTAAAAGGTTCCATTTTCCCAAGTTTAAGCTTCTCCTAGTGTAGTAAGCAACGTCCAAATTGCAGCTTTTCTCCATCTTTCTCTTCTTTTGCGCGACTTGTGTTGCTTATGTGATCATATTAGGTGCAAGAGAAAAAATGAACTCTCCACGTTGTAACAATATAATCCCAAATTATTAAGCTATTTTAGTGTCAAGTCCACTGTTTTACATTGTGACCGAACAAAATGAACCCTCAATTGTCTCAACAAAAACGTCCTCCTGCGGATTTCTGGTACTGCTATTACTCCAAGTGATCAATAATCATGATATCCTTTTAAAGTGACAATGATGCATCAATGGTGTGTCGGTCACACACGGAAGGAGAAACACAGCTTCAATGGATATGGATCACATACAGGAAGACAAAAAAGTTGTTCCAGTTGGTGTTAACTGTTTCTTTGTTCCCTTCCTAGAGTGAACAAAACTTGGTGATGTATTGCATGTTCAAGATAAACCTTCAATGCATAAAAAGGGGGGGTTGGGGGGTGGGTAAGGGGGCGGATTGAAAGGACAAAAATGAAAATAGAATAATCCTTAGTCTTACAAGCGTTTTCCAGGAAAATTCAATGAACTCAGAATAAATTTCCCAGGGAGACTAGACGTGACACTTTCCAAACTGTACGTGGTTGGATTCTTTAGCAATTTCCATTTCCTTCCTGCTCCTGTCAAGAAATGAAGTTTCACATATTTTGGCAAGAAGTGGGGTTAAGAGGCGTGGAGATTCATACAATATGTTCACATTTACGTAAACCAGCAAAAGATTACCTTCTCTTGCGACAAGCTCAAGCAAAGAAAGGAATAATTACGACGGGAGTTAAAAGACAAAGCCTCGAGTGGTCACAACTTCACATGGCCAGCACAAGTTTGGTGGACCAAAACAAGAATTCAACAGTGCAGTCTTAAAACCACAGTTTCTCATCATCCCTGCTTTCTTCTTTCTCCTTATTATATATACACCACGCAACAGATCTTACGTTAAACCCTTAACTGTTGCATGCTTTCTGTTCTGTTACCCTGACAATCACTGTAAGCAATTCCCCAATCTTAAGGAGGAGAGGACTCTCGCTTCCTCTAATGTAACATGTTTGCACGCTTGAAAGGAAGTTTCTTTGAGTTGGAATTAAGAATAATAATTGACTTTCTTAGCAATCAAATGGCACCCGCCTAACTAGTAATCAAAGAGAAAACATGTGATTAACCAAGGTAGGTATGTGATGGGTTACATGGACGGTGATGCTGATTCCATTTTCAAGGAAGTCTTTTGATGCAAGTATAGTCAGGGAACATATACTCGTGCAGGCATCATCTACGACTAGTACTCAGTTCTTAGACAATCGTTAATCGCAAGACTATTCCAATAGAAAAGAAATATTTTGTTGTGTTTTGAAACGGTATATATGCTGCTGTCAGCTTATAGTATGTATCATCCTCTAACATCAAATCAATACTAATGGCATCTCAATTTATACCCTCACCACTAACTTTAAAGGGATGCCTAGGGCTAGAGTATTTATACCACGTTTTGTTTATGTTAAGCTAATCTTTCCCATTATACAAATTTAAAAAACTGAGTGTTAACACTTACGACATGAAATAATGATTAAAAAACTCAACCTTTTCGATTACCTAAAAGGTAAAAGTTTTGAACTACCTAACTTTTCAGTTTGATTATTAGAAAGACTTAATTTATTTTCAAAAGCTAGCTTAAGAGGGAGAGGTTTGTACATTATTCTAAATTGTTAAATGCTCTCATACTTGTCCAATGTGAAATTTCTGACACGCCCTCCTAAGTTCAGAGTTGGACTGAACATTTGATGAACATTTTGGCAAAGGAATATAACCGGACACCGCCTCAAACCATTAAGACAAGTATGCTTTGATACCATGTTAGGTCTTTCTAACATTGATTGATCTTAATAATTTTTGTTGTTAAAAATTGATCAATTTATTAATTAATCAGTCATTTTTTTGTTAATTAATAATTTCTTATAAACTAAAAATAAGTCAATTAATTATTATTTAATAATTTTTTAATTAAACTTCAAAATTTTCGACAATTTTTTGTAATTATATTTCAAATTCTTTAATTTTATTTAATCTTTATCCGATTTTATGACGGTATCGATTGAACGTTTTAAACCTTAAATCTTTTGTTTTACTGGTTTAACTTCTGGTTAAATTTTTTAAATATTGAAAAGGAATTTAATCTTATACAAAATAAAAATAAAAATAATTGTTTTAAATAAAAAATTTTCCTAAATTTTTATAATAAGCACAAGTCATTGGTCACAAGAAGCAGCTGCATTGTCTCCTTTATCTTATCTTAAGAACGCCCTTAAAATAGACTCGTGATATTTTTGTTTCTTAAAGAAAAGTGAGAGGGAGGGACAAGAAAACACATTATCCTACACCAAACTTGGGGTCCACAAACACAATTACGTGATGTCCATTACATCTGATCCCTCCTCCGCCCCTTAACCAGATGATCGTCACATCTGAATTGATTAGTTAACAAAATAACTCTTATCCAATAATTAAAAGACTTATTAGTAAATAACTTAATGTGAGCGTGGACTGCTGTCACTGCCATACTGAAAAATCTTTTTCGAGTCTAAATTTAGCTTGGGTCTTCGGATATCGGCGCGTGGTACTTGAGTTACACTCTTTAGTGATTGAGAACCTCCTATCCGACGCAGCACACCGGACAAGATCGTTCAACCCACTCGTCCTGGGCATCAACGAATTATTCATCCAAAACTGGGTCGTTCTTTCCTGGCATATTTACCGAGAGGGAAATCCCTACACCGATTGGCTCGCCACCTTTGCAGCCAATTTTAGTCTCGAGATCACCACTTTTGAAAGCGCTCCTTCAGGATGTACCAGTATCCTTATAGAGAATCTGGTCGGGATTTGTATCCCTGGGATCAGAGACGGGGCTACATAGAGACTAGGGGGTCACTGGGCCCCCCAAGTTTTTTTAAAAAATTATTT
>JANVCL010000002.1:6123269-6138075 GCA_026546855.1 Erythroxylum incrassatum
GTGATACCTGCAAAACAAATAAAGACTCTCCGGGAGTTGTTTCTCGGAAGACCCCTCCGACGCTCAAGTCAGTCTTTTATGAGAGTTTAGATTTCGGTGAACAAAGAGACAACTAGGGTTTGTAGTTCATACCTCTACCGTAGTTGATCAATACCTTATATATGCGATAGGTTGCCATTAGGTTTAGGTCTCTACTTGAATCATCGTGTTTGCATGGGAGACGATCTCCCGCTATCGGGCCATCTGTGCCTGGGCTTAAAGGTGGGCCTCCTTAGGTCGGGCCTTATATGGCCGACCCGACCAATTACAAAATAAAATATAGCTAAAATTAAAAGTATTTTTATTTTTATGTTGCCAAATAATCTTCTGTATGAATCTCTTTTAAAAAAGTTTTTTTATAATGGCAGTCAAACAATCAATTGTGTTTTTAGAAAAGCTCTTTTCAGAAAAATTCTACTGACAAAAACTCTACTAGTATAAACTTATCTACACAGGCACTAAAACATGATGAGACAAATGGAGCAATAATTAGTTGGGTCAAAAGGAAATCTTAAAAAAGGGGTATGTTGGGATCTTGGACCGGGAAGATTCCAAATGCTCGTAATTATTTTTGTGATTATTGCTTGAAACAATATTGTCAATTAGCATAAAGTGGATATTCTTTGGGGCCATTGGGTCTCCAATCCAATGCCTCCCACAGCACTATTGTTATGTCATGATTAAGATTAATTCCCCATGGCTTAATTACACCAAGGTTGCATGTGTTAGATAAATGAAAATAAATTATTTATTCAGAATTGAAATTACCTCGTCAGCAAATATGTCCTTGGTTTCTCCATCTTTCTGACACCCCCGGTCCCAACGGGGAACGGATGCTCGCACTGATTACCATAACCAACGGTACCAAAATGGCAAAATCACAAACTACGATGGAAGACCACGCTTGCGGGCATCAGAAGGAACTAGGAATCGACGCGTGGCATTACAAGGGATAATATTCAGCAACTGATATTCCAACGTCGACACGGACAATTCGATCTCGACGGACTAATCCGCTTCTAACACCTTTAGTTTTGCACAGTGTTCTGTTCATACTCCCAGTTTTATATACACGTTCGCTCCACACGACCTCGCGATTGACAGCTACCGTTGTTTTTTCTTTTATTTCAAGGTGCCAAATTGGCTTGACTTTGGGCATTAGCATGATAATTATATAAAAATCGTTAATAACTATAAAATCAAATACTCGAACCGCTATGGCAGCAGATGTGATGGATGGACCAAACGTTAAACCGATCTACGTGTCAGAATCACGGTGCTCCTGATAACCCATACATCGAAGAACAGGAGCGAGGGAGAAGGAGTCGTAAAGTCATAACTCCGACGCAACGGACCGCTTCATATTTAAACTGTCGGAATGGATTATAAAATAATAAAATAAAAGGAAAATTAGGTTGAATATTTTCAGAAGTCTAATAGAGACCAACCGGGTATTCGTTCTCTCACCGGTCACGCTTTCTCCTTTTCCTTTCTCTTCCGGCCTTCTCGCATTTCAACTCTCTCTCTGTTTTTCGTAAACCGGTTTTCTCTCGCTAACTGATAATTTAAGGCTTTATCATTCTCGCTCCGAATAATATCAAATATCAAACTTACATGAAAAGGAAACTTCTCGATTACTCATCAGCCGCTATGCGCCGCCGCTGCATCACATGAGAAGCCTATCCCATGCATCCGTTCTGCTGCATCTCTACCGTATCCGATCACTCCCAGGCGAAGCAAATACCGGACATTTCTATGGCAATCACCTCCAGATCCGACCCGAATGCCCGATCGACCTCGAGTTTATCCCAGGAGAACGTCTTTTTATCAACTAATCACAATCATCATCATGTTAACGGCAACGACTATAACGGCAATAATAGACTGAGCCAGCGCGTTTTGGGAGCGGCTGGCATGGGGTCCGGCCGCGAGCCGCAAGTGGACGTTAAGATAAACGACATCGTAGGGAGTGGGATCTCTGGTATACTGTATAAGTGGGTGAATTACGGTAAAGGTTGGAGGCCGAGATGGTTTGTTTTGCAGGACGGCGTTTTGTCGTACTATAAGGTTCATGGACCTGATAAGATCGTCGTTAATCAGGTGACTGAAAAAGGATCCAAAGTCATCGGTGAGGAGTCTATGAGAAGGATTTCCAGGACTAAATTTGTCACCTCCCATTTGAAGCGCAAGCCATTTGGGGAAATTCATCTCAAGGTATATAAAAATCTCCTTTAACATACTTTTTTAACAGTAAACTGTTTTTTTGTTATGGATTCCCTGTTTGTTTTGATGACTTATTTCTTTGTTTTTTTTTTTAGTCTCCGTCATTTCGTCGGAAACATTTTCGATGGATACTTTGACTTCCTCTGATGATTATGTCGAATTCCTGAATTTTTTATTTATGGAAATTTTGATTAGCAAGTAATTATTCTTCCACATTTAATTCTATGAAATAGATTTCTAACGATCCAGTTTCTTTATTGCTATTAATTAGCAATTATGTTTGCTAGGAAACGCACTTTGGGTATTTGTTTTTGCATTTCTGACATTTTTCATGTAACATTAATGGGAAATCAACTCATACCTGATAAAGATTTTGTTACGACTGATGTTTATAGGTATCCTCAATCCGTGAAAGTAGATCCGATGACAAGAGATTCTCCATATTCACTGGGACAAAGAGGCTCCATTTGAGAGCAGAGACACGCGAGGATCGTATCAGTTGGGTGGAGGCCTTGCAGGCAGTGAAGGACATGTTTCCGCGAATGTCCAACAGTGAGTTGATGGCTCCTTTAGACAATGTGGCAGCCTCGACTGAGAAATTGAGGCAGAGGCTTCAAGAAGAGGGTGTGGAAGAAGCTGCAATCCAGGATTGCGAGCTTATCATGAGGAATGAGTTTACATCCCTTCAGAACCAGATTGTGCTGCTCAAGCAGAAGCAATGGCTTCTCATTGATACACTGCGGCAATTAGAGGTACATGTAATGGATACTAGAAAAGAAAGCGCCATTTAAATTCAGAATTCTTCAGTTTCTCTTACTGACAGATCTGATAAATTTCCTTAGTCTTTCTTTTTAGAAGATAGAAGTTAAATATTTCTAAATAACTTGTAGAAGGTGGGGAAGTTTTGCTAGCATTTTTGGTGTTTTCCATGATTTTCTGTATATAAGTTTGATTGTGAGAAGGGCCTCCTCATGTACATCAAAAAGTTGTATCATCTTCAAATACAATCGCATTTTTCAATATTTTGTCTACCACCTACTGTTTGATCAGTAGTTATAGTTAAATGTGGGAGAGGCTCATGCACTGAATCTTTCTTTTGGCTTTTTTTGGTTCTTCTGCTGCCTGCATGCAAACACAAATCTGTGACATTTATCTTTCCTGGGGCTTATTTGCAGTTGATTCTCCTTGCTACAATCTTTTTCAAATGACATAGAGATGGTTGGTCACATTAAGAAATGCTATTCATTTTCTTGTAAGCTCTGCGAAATTCTGCACATTTTGATCAAATTGTCTAATCAAGAAAAATATGTGAGCCACTATGTTCTAGGACTAACTACAATGAACAATAACTTATAGTTGTAGATTGGTTGTTCAGACTGGCAACAAAAAATGTGTAAATGGTGATGCACATTTATTTGCTTGTTGTTGAAAAATGATGGCCTTTATGAGAGTGGAACATTATTTATATCCAATCTGATTGCCTGACAACTTTTAGTGATGGTAGCGAATTTCATAATCGGCTTGTTATTGAAGCTGTAGAATGTAGGATGCTCTAGAAAGACTTTTTCAATTGACCCAGTGTGTCTTCAGTGCTCTATAGAATTTTTTTTCCCGAATATTCTTGAGTTAATGCTTTTCAAGTAAACCTCTATTTTCATCTAATGCTTAGATGCAGCAGCATCACATCACAGGTGGTCGGTGATTTTACATGCATTCTCATTCTTCATGGATAGATAATGCTGGAAATTAGTAATGCTAAACAAAAGAACTTTGCCTGATATTTGACTTTCATTCCCTAAATATTTGAGATAATGACATAATAGAATTATGAAGGATCATATTTCTGCCATTCTTTATCTTGAGGATTGAAGAAATTTTATATTTATATTTTAGAACTGAAGTCTTTAGTCTGTTGTAATTTAGTCTTTAATCAATAGATTGTATACACATATCAAAGCAGACTTGTTTTCTTTTCTGTGTCTCCTCTTATCCAATACAAGACCATTTCAAGTTTCTTTGTTCGGTTAAGTAATTGACATTTGTATTGTACTGTGTAGACAGAAAAGGTTGACCTTGAGAACACTGTGGTAGATGAGAGCCAAAGACAGTTAAATGATCAAGGAGCTTCTTCTACTTTAAGACAAGAAAAGTTCAGCGGTGAGTTATGCAATGAAAATTTAAATTCCAGTTTTGATTTTATTAGCCACTACGAATTTGATATTTCTATATTGTTGCCAATACAAGGTGATTTTTCCTGACTATATGTAAGTTGACCAACTCATAGATTGGTACGTGTTAGTTGCGATAACAAAAATGAGTTCAAATTTTAGACAGTTTCTTTTGTGAAGACAGTTGTCACAGTTAATTGTGATGGTTCTGATGTAGAGTACAAACTGATCCTGACACTTAACGTTACTATGTGTTGCTTTTCCCCAAGAGTAACTTGAGGTTACCAATGATTTAGCTTTTGCTCTTACATTCTCTTTTTTTTCACAATGTTTTGTGCAAATTTTCCAGAGGGAAGTGTCACTGAATCTGAAGATGATAATGAGAGGGTTGATGCTGCAGAGGAAGAAACAGATGATGATGAAAATACCTTCTTTGATACTCGAGACTTTCTGTCTTCAGGTTCTTTCAAAAGTAATGGGTCTGATTTTAGGACATCATCTTTCTCTTCAGATGATGATGGTCTTCGTGTGGTTGAATCAGAGGATGATGTTGATCCTTCTATTAGAGCTGTTGGGGCAAATTATCCATATGTTAAGCGGCGTAAGAAATTGCCTGATCCAGTTGAGAGAGAAAAAGGGGTCAGTCTATGGTCGATGATAAAGGATAATGTTGGAAAGGACCTTATAAAAGTTTGTCTTCCTGTTTATTTCAACGAACCTCTCTCTTCGTTACAGAAATGCTTTGAAGATTTAGAATACTCATATCTCCTTGACCGGGCATATGAGTGGGGAAAAAGGGTCAGTTCTGGGCTTCTGACATGAAACTTCTGGTGTTTGGCTATTTTCACTGTTTTTCTTTTTGTTGTCTTGCATTACAACATTAACCATTCGGCTTGTTGTACTCTGCAAACTCTATCGAATGTCAAACGTTTTTCCAGGTCATTTAGAAAAGCTAAAAAGAATTGGTTATTTCAAACAACTACATAAATGCCCTTTCAACTCGTTGTTGCATTTATAATACAGCTCTATAGAATATTTTCATTGATTCTCATCAGTAGTGGGAGAAAGGGAGACTGTGTCTGTTTGTGTGTTTGGCTAGGGATAGTGGGAGCTTTGGTTTTGAATAGAGAGGTCATTTAATTGCTAGTTTAAGATCCATTGATCAGGTCAGATACTTTCAGTTCTTGTCTTCTTCTTCTTGGGGAAGGAAGTGTTTTGAGGCATGGGAGTTAGGCTACTGTGCAGAACACATTTTTTATGTTCCTTCTATTTTCCAGGGCAATCACCTAATGAGGATTCTTAATGTGGCTGCTTTTGCTGTTTCTGGATATGCTTCAACTGAGGGGAGAATTTGCAAGCCATTTAATC
The DNA here is from genome assembly GCA_026546855.1 of Erythroxylum incrassatum. Lineage (NCBI taxonomy): Eukaryota > Viridiplantae > Streptophyta > Magnoliopsida > Malpighiales > Erythroxylaceae > Erythroxylum > Erythroxylum incrassatum. Next base: position 6,129,068 of record JANVCL010000002.1, read on the forward strand.
CATTATTAGGGGAAACATATGAGGCTGATTATCCAGACAAAGGACTCAGGTTTTTCTCAGAGAAGGTTTGACATTTACTCCTTAAATTCCACTGTTAACGATCCCCATATTATGGTTTTTTTGTCAATATGATGTGCATCTGCGCCAATTTCCAGCTCAATAATAGTGTCGATTTCATGAAGATATTCCAAGTGTTAAATGTGCAATCGTGTATATTTCATCTGAGTTTTTTTTCTTTTTTGTTTTATGTATCATCTGACGAACTAAGAAGAATCTAAGGTTTTGGGGTATTCTTAGGCCCAAGTATGACATGATTTTGGTTCAGAATTTGTGATAAGTAGGAAGTTTATGTAGTGAGCATTGCATAATTATTACTTTGAATTTTGATTCACCTGCCTTTCCATTGAATAAATATATTCCTGTCAACAATTTTTGTCAGGTCAGTCATCATCCCATGATCGTTGCATGTCACTGTGAGGGTACAGGATGGAAATTTTGGGGTGATAGCAATCTGAAGAGTAAATTTTGGGGGCGATCAATTCAGCTTGACCCTGTTGGTGTTTTGACTTTGGAGTTTGATGATGGAGAGGTTTTTAAATGGAGCAAGGTAGGACTGTAAATATGTATAACACATATATGCTATGGACAAATGATTAGCGCCTACTTCGTTTCCTTTGAATACTCCTGTCATAAATTGCTCTTTTCATATCAGGTTACAACATCAATATACAATCTCATATTGGGAAAACTGTACTGTGATCACTATGGTACAATGCGTATATCAGGAAATCGTGACTTGTCATGCAAACTGAAATTCAAGGAGCAATCTATCATAGACCGAAACCCTCATCAGGTTTACTTTCACTTTTCTCTAATGATAGTTTGCTCTTCTGCCACTTTTTCCTTCCCGTTTTACTTTACTTGACTGAAGAATGTGCTAGATGTATAAAAATGTAATTTCCATAAGTTGATCTTTTCGGAAACACTTGTCAGGTACATGGAATAGTTCATGATAGCAGTGGTAAAAATGTTGCAACTCTCTTTGGAAAATGGGATGAGAGCATGCACTATGTAAATGGTGATTGTTCTGTGAAAGGAAAAGGATTTGAGTCTTTAAAAGATGCTCATATGCTCTGGAAACGAAGCAAGCCTCCAAAATTTCCTACCAGATATAACCTGACAAATTTTGCCATAACGCTGAATGAGCTGACCCCTGGGCTTAAGGTGCTTGATTTCACGTTCTTATTTTTGTTTGCATTAATAGATTTTTGTTCATCCCTTTCTGTAATAATAGCTCAAGGTTTGCAGCGATAACTCGTTTTATCTACTATACATCCATCAACTATTAAACCTTAATTTAGGATAACGAATAAAAGATACCCTTTGAATACGTAAATTAACCTAATGACCTCTCACTTGATTTGGACCAGAGATTTGGAATATGGTTTTGTTTGTCTCAACACTTTTGTAGTTAATCGGGGTTATGTCTTCTGTAATTCTTATATACAGGAAAAGTTGCCACCTACAGATTCAAGGATGAGACCTGATCAGAGATACCTAGAAGATGGAAGGTTTGAACTAGCAAATTCAGAGAAATTGCGACTGGAGCAGCGACAGCGCCAGGTAATATGCATTTTCAAGCAATTTGATTGTGTTTTTCATTTTCTAATAATATTAGTTAGCCTCTCGACTGGCTAATTTTTCTGTCTCATCTGTTGATTTCAGGCCTGTAACTATCGTATTTTTGTTTTTATGATTTGGATTCAGGCACGGAAAATGCAGGAGAGGGGCTGGAAGCCAAATTGGTTCACCAAGGATGAAGGAAGTGATAGCTATCGGTATATCGGTGGATATTGGGAAGCTAGAGAAAGGGGAAGCTGGGATTCATGTCCTGATGTATTCGGCCAAGTCCCTCTGGATACAAACTTAGATTGATAAAATAAGTTCATTTAGGCTTTGCTTTGCTTTGCTGTTAGTTGATCCAATTTTTTCGTTTCAACATTTTTTGGGCACATTAGGCGGCTTACATCTCCTACTGAGTTGGACAAGATTCATGCACCCCATGGCAATGATCTGTAAGTAGTAAACTGATTCAGTTAATAAAAATTGGTTATTTTTTTTCCCAGTTCCTTTCTATGTTCTTCACGTGTGGTATCCATTAACCTTTGACTTGGAGGCTGAGAGGCGTAGAATAGGCCGAAGAGAGGAACGGGAGAAAATGGTGACAATTGAAATCGGAATCTTTACAAGATAAATGAAGAGAGGATGAAAAAATAAGTGAACGGAGGAATTGATTTGGGTCGGGGCTTGGCCTGAAAGTGTTCAAATAAGCTCCCATTTTCAAGCGATTTCAGACTACTTTTGGACTTTAGATTCTTTTATTTTCAGATTTTATGTGCTAAGGCTGTGATTCCAACTTGAGCCTAAATCCCTGTGTATACAGTAAACAGGCCGACGTGAAATGGCTTGCAGTTGCCGCTCCCAATAGTAAGTAGTACTTTCTCACGCTCATTTTGTCTTGTGGATAATATATTGTTTTAGAGGCCCGTCGAACTTTCCAACGTCATGCATGTACAGGTCTTGCTTTCTAGATCTAGTCTCCTAAATCAGACCTATAAGCCCTCTCTCATTATCTCAGTCTTGGTTATGAAATGACAATATCTGGATTTATTTTCACTCTCACATACCAGATCACAGTTCTCTTTCTGTTTCTATGCCTGATAGATCCGTTCAATCAACTACATCTCCATTCTCCAGAGACTACCAGCTTAGCAAACTAGCCCCGGTGATGAGTTTTTGAGGTTCAAAGGTCGCAACTTTCGAGTAGTTCAAACGGACTTGCTTCACCCGCGAAAGAAAAGATGAAAGTTTTCATGTTTTTTGGTATGTCATCTCATGCCTTCCTGATGGCTATCTAACATCATATCAGAGTTTGCTGTTTAAACGATAATCACGTATCCAAATGTTTTACTGTGGCAACGTCTCGTCTCCTGACACAGCATAGGGTGCTACTACTACTTTGTCGGTTGATTCTTTGGACCCTTTGAAGATGAACTTCTTTTGTGCTTTAGTCGACTTAGAGCAAACATTAGAGGATGGGATAAAAAAACAATGGAAGGCAAGGCAGAGGATGGAAAAACTTCCCTTCTTGTTTTTAGGTTTCCATCGGACTAAAGAAAAGAGGAATTGCCATGTTTGGCAAGAACACAAAGAAACTTGGCAAAGAATCGACTAGACATAAGCAATAGGTCCTTGTGCCGGATGTGCCAATGAATGAAACAAGAGTGTCTTAATCGCTTGTACCTGTCATTTTCCAAAATTGAACATGCATAAACATTATACACAGATATCTTCCCTTCAAGGTAACTTAACTTTACAATTTTATTATGCATTCTTGTAGGAAAATGAACCTCTAAACTTCTGCAATATGAGAAGCTAAATTGGGATCTTGGGACAAGAATTGAAAAGGACAAATGGAGACATTCATGTTGTACTCAACTCAGCTATTTGTGCTTTCCTGTTTGCCATTTATGATACGCGCTTTGCTTGCTTGTTATTTGCTCACTCCATGTCAGAATCCATCTTTGACTTCCTCTTTTTTTAATTTAATCACAAAATTAGATACCGCAGATTAACAATGATGATTTCATTTTAACAGTCTAAATAATGGCATAACTAAAATAAGCATAAAATTATGGGGAGTGTATACTCGCCTGAAACCTACGCTATCGTCAGATTGAACTCGAAGTAGACTCGTTTTCGGTGATCAATCTCCTATCGTCTGCGGCTAACCGGGCTAAGGCTCTCAATCTCCTGGTTCAGAGTATTCATGTACTGTTCACCCGAAACTAGACGATTATCCATCGCACATTTATCGAGAGAACAACAAATGCGTAGACTGGTTCGCGAACTATGCTACACATGTTGATTTAGGAACTACCATTTTTGTAAACCCACATATTGGATGCCACCCATTTTTAATTGCCGATATGTTGGAACTCTGTATCCCTCAACTTGTAGTGTACGTTATTTTTGTTTCTCCCTCTTAAAAAAAAACCATAAAATAGAAAAGAGCCAAAATGGGAAACTCGGCATAAGTATTCAACTTATACCTTTGTAAGAGTTTTCACATGCCTGGCGTAAAGTATTCAACTTTGACAACCAAATTACATGCAGCAAGTGAAAGCTAGCTCTTTACTTTTGTCTTTGCAGGGTTCTGAAAAAAGTTGGGATAGGTCATAAGAGTGGCAGTGGTGGATATCTTGGTAATCATGGATAAGAAGGAAACTCACCTGCCAGAGAATATATTGTACAAAATTATAACTTTGACATACACACACGAGACTGACCTTCGTGAGTTGTCAAATTTTCATTTCATGTAGGAGACAAGATAAATTCCTTCATGGGTCTGATAGTTGTGAAGTGCATCTCGGTGACTGAAATGGGGACCCTAAGCAGCCCCACCTGAGCTTCTTGTCAATGCCAGAACTACTGTTAACAGCGAAAGACAGCCTCTTCCTCGAGGAACATGACAGCCCCAGGTGAGTTTAACGTTGGGAGCTCTTGAAAAGGGTCAATATGTGGAATTATAATCTAAGGTGAATAAAGTCATAAACTCTTAAATTCAATATTTAAAACTTTAACAATAAAATCTAGAAGTAGGGATGAGAATATAATTTTTATTCTATAACATTATTTATAATAAAATTTAAATAATTCTAAATTTTTATTATTAACAGAGAAGTGGGTATAATAGAATCAAATATTAAAAAATAAAAGGTAATTAAAATATTATGAATATATTATTTTTATGAAAAATATTGTTATCAAAATCATATATTAGAGCTTTTATATTTAATTTCTTTAATAATTATCTTATTTTATCTATTAATACTATTATTAGCTAAAACAAGTTTTTTTAATTCTTTAAATTTATGTTGTCATAAAAATTTATTATTTTATGGTTCACTAAAAAATAAATTTGATTAATTACTTATAAAATACAATATATTTTGATTAATTATTTGCAAAATATATCATATAATAATTAAATATGAGTAAAAATTTTCATTATTATTATAATATTATTATGTAATGAAATACTAGCATAACTATTAACTTGATTAATCATATTTTTCGTGAACATATAACAAACACGCATAATCGGTCATTTCTATTCTTATTTCAATTCTCACTTTCTAGTTCCATTCTTTTTTTAATTGTGATTCCTCTAAATTCTAAACTCAAGATGATTAAAATAACAAAAAAATGCATACTTTATAGTATTGATAATTGATTGTGAGAACTAAAATATTATAAAGTTCAAATTTAATTTCAACCTTCAAAGGCATTATATCATTTCATATCATCGCATAGTAGATCAGGGAATTATTAAGCCGAGTTAGATTTGAACTAGCGTAGGCATCGACGGAATTATGTAGGGGGCTCATGGTGCACTGGGCCTCCCAACATTTGAAAAAGTTAAATATTTTTGTTTTTAATATATATATATTGATACACTGAGTTCTTCAAGATTTAAAAATTTTAAATATTTAGACTTTTCTATTTTAAATTTCTAGCTCAGTCCCTAAGCATAGGCATGTTACCAACGAATTTATAATCTGTTCCCATTAACTGCTCGACCCTACCCTACCTCCTTTTACTGAAGTTGAATAAGATTAAATTTTTTAAAATTTATATTTGAATTTGATCAAAATTTTGCCTTAGCTTCAGTGACGAAAATGATAAGTATTTAAAATTAAGCACACGTAGTTAATCCTTTTACACGATCCTAATCCCAAATTAAATAGTGAGAAGTAAGAACAATGCGTCCCTGTGTTGTTCTTCTTGGATACGCAACATAAATCCACCTGTCATTACCACCGCACGATTTGCTGACTCTGCCAAAATCACCGTTGTTCTTGTTGGGTACGCAACATAAATCCACCTGTTATTGCCACCGCACGATTTGTTGACTCGGCCAAAATCACCTAACAACATTGGCAAATCGTATAAAACAGTTCATGTGATATACTTGATTATTTATTTTAGTCTCTGTATTTTTAATTCGTTCATCTTAGTTCCTGTATGTTTTATTTTCATTCAAGATACTCCAATTAGATATTTTCGGACAAATTTATCCTTAGATTATTGAAATATATTTTTTAAAATCTCTTAATTTTAAGAATAAATTTGTCTAAAAATACCCAATTATAATATCTTAAATAAGAATAAAAAACACAAAAACAAAAATGAACGAATTAAAAACAAAAGAATTAAGATGGATAATCAAGTCACGTAAATTTTTATGTGATTTGCTAACAACATTCTTTTACGCAAGAAAAAAAAAACTTATATTCACCTGGGCCCGCCCCCAGAAGATTACAGCATTTGTCATCAGGGACATACATACCTCATGATTGGATCCATTTCTCAGACCGTAATCGCATAAGCATTACGTGAGGTATGCTCCGTTTGGTACAATTCAAATAAATGGAAGCGAACAATCACGTGGCTGGTGGGGCTGGGCCCAACGACCGCGTGAAGTCCACGCGATTTGACTTATAATTAGAATTCGAAGTTTCGAACCCAACTAACCACCCATTCTTCAATTCTGATTACAATTATTTATTCTTGCGTCGGTGAATAATTTCATCACCACATCATTACATTGAATCTGAATTTCCTAAATAAAGCAAAATTTGAAGAGATTTAATAAAATATAATTTTATTCTTACATAATAAATTATTTTTAATATATCCACATATAAATGTAACAATAAAAGAATGATGTAGATTAAATATTAAATAAGTAAAATTGACACGCTAAAATGTTATGTAAATAAAATAACAATAAATACGTGAATAAATAAAAAAATCAAAAGATATACCTAAAAACAAAATAATAATAATAATAATATAAAAAGTACAAATTAACCGATTCCAGTTTAGAAAGAAAAAAGTTATTAAAAATTAATTCGACAAATAAACCTGATAAGCTGTAAAATTTTACTTATACCTAATATGCTGCAAACGTTTGCTCACTATTTCTTTTTTATGCTAGACATGATAGTAATCTATATATATATATTATTTATATATCTATTATAAAAAATAAAAATGTGAAATAATATTACATACTTTTTGTCATTGATGTTGAGAGGTTTCGAACAAATATGAGAAGGTTTTTAGCAAATGCAAGAAATGTTGTATGCAAAATAATGTTAAGCTTAGGACCTACTTATCTTATTTTTTTATTGTCTTCCATCAAAATAACAAAAAGACACGACGGTTCAAACAGAAAAACATGAGGTTTCAAAATGAATAGACTCGACTCGTTGTCGTAAAGAAAACTAACAGACAACATTTCATTCATTAGAGTCATAGAAAAAGGTTGTCTTCTTTTTCCATTGAGTTAATATATAGGCCTTAGAAGAAAAAGGTTGTATATTTACATTATCAATTCACTATGTTATGCTGCCGTAACACTGGCAGGATCAGCAAAGAATACGTATAGGCAGATGCAAAAACTAATTTCCAGAGCAGCAAGGTATGGTTTTCCGTTCATCAAGGGTTCCTAGTTTTCTGCTCTGGATGGTTTTCCGTTCATCCAGAGCAGCAAGCTTGCACAAAGCGCAGACACGAGGACTTATCCATGGGATGGTCGTTGCAAGAGGCGCTACTCCAGTGTCTCACTTATTCTTTGCGGACGACGCCATTTTTTTCGCTAGAGCTACAGCGGCAGAGGCAACTGAGTTACAAATTATCTTGCGCCTATATGAAACCGCTTCGGGCCAACAGATTAACCTGTGTAAATCTGGTATTTCTTTTACTCCTAATACTCTACCTTCTATGAAAGATCTGATTTGCCAAACATTGGGGGTTGTAGAACTAACAGGACATACACATTATCTGGGCATGCCGTCTGTCATGGGAAGAGGTAAGCGGCAAGTCTTTCAGTATGTTACCGAAAAACTTACCAAGAGATTACATGGATGGAAGGCTAAGGTGTTGTCTAAAGCCGGGAAGGATATTTTGTTACGGACTGTTGCACAAGCTATGCCTAATTATCTGATGTCTCTTTTTTTACTACCACTGTCTACTTGTCACGAACTGGAGAACCTAATGAACGGCTTCTTCTGGCATAATGGTGGACAAGAAAGCAGAGGTCTACGATGGCTCCAATGGAAGAAACTCACGGTACCTAAGATTTATGGAGGATTGGGTTACCGAGATTTTAGGCACTTTAATCTCGCTCTTTTGGCAAAGCAAGGCTGGAGGCTCCTTAAATACCCGAATTCGATTGCTGCACGAGTCCTTAAAGCCAGATACTTCCCGAATACAGACTTCTTTTCCGCAGAGCTAGGCCATAACCCAAGCCAAATTTGGAGGAGTATTCTTCAGGCCAAATCTATTCTACTCCACGGATGCCGAAGAAGGGTGGGGGATGGCCAAGATATCCATATTTGGCGTGACCCTTGGCTCATGGATGCCGGAGACCCGTTCATACAGTCAGACTTTAAGGAAGATGTTGAATACGTAGCTGATCTCATTGAAGAAAATCGATGGAATGAAGCAAGAATCAGAAGCAACTTCACTCAAAGAGACGCAGAACTGATTTTAACGATTCCACTTAGCTTTGTACGGCGTAAGGATGATTGGTTGTGGTTGTTGAATAATCAAGGTGAGTATAGAGTTAAAGAAGGGTACCGATTGGCTATGGCAGAAATGCATGTAGAGCTTCGAGATACAGGATTCCCATGGGAGAAGCTTTGGCAATTATGTATTCCAGGTAAGGTCAAACTATTTATCTGGAGGCTTTTGAGAAAGGTAATTCCGTGTAGGGCCAATCTCAAGAGAAGACATCTTGATATAATTGATATTTGTCCCATTTGTGACAACTCATCAGAGACTGAAACTCACTTATTTCTTCATTGTGCCTTTGCTCGCTCTGTTTGGTTTCTTTTTTCTGTGGACTGGTCTTTATCTCCTAATGACACGTTATACCC
>JANVCL010000002.1:6141212-6158346 GCA_026546855.1 Erythroxylum incrassatum
GTATTTTCGTACATCCTTGGTACTTTCGATTATACTTCATGTTGTTGTATGGTCTTTTCCGCAGTGTATTATGAATACTCGGACCGTACGCGATCCAACAACTTAGTGTTGGTTTCCAGCCACGCAATAATGGGTTGAGATAAATCTTAGTCTTTGTAAAGATAAGTGATTTTTCAATTAGTTACTTGATGTCTTTCTCACTAACATGTTGCAATCTTTGATGCAACAAATCTGGTGAAGCATTTTCTTAAACTACACATAATTGTCTAGCACACACCCTTAAGTATATCTTGTATAAGGTGTAGCACAGTCCGCCATGAGTAATTGTTAATGCTCCTTTAGAAAGCTTATACTTGCCATTTCCAAAAGCATACCAATATTATTATTGGTCAAGCACACTTCTAAAATGTCATCCATGTTGATGATGTTAGTGGAATGCTAATTGCCCACCTTCACACTTCTAAAATCACCACTCCTGTAATTGGTGAAGTACTTCCTCTTTGGAACACAGTGGTAAGAAAACCCTATATCAAGAAGCCACTTTGAATTTGAATGACTAATATAAAAAAACTCACTGGTTATATAAATCAACGACACTTCATTATCTGTGTATGATGTCCTTGTTGTAGTGTTATTACTATCTCCATCCTTCTAGTTGTCTTGCTTCTTCTAATCTCTCTTGCATTTGTAGCAAAACTTCATTATGTGACCAGGTTTGGTGTAGTAATGATACGTTCTTATCTCCTTGTCATCTCTTAACTTCGACCTGTTCTTTTACTTGCCTTGCCCTTTGGGATCTCTGCTCTTGCTTCTTCCTCTATTTTCTATCATAAACGCCTGTATGTTATTGACACGGATCTCCTTCCTCCTAATCTCTTAATTTCTCTGATCACATTCAAAGAAAGCACACCATCCGAAGCGAAGTTGCTGATAGTCACAACCAAAGTATCCCAACTTTTTGGCAAAGAACTCAGCAGGAACAAAGCTTATAATTCATCACCGAGAATGATCTTCATCGTAGTCAACTTGTTGATGTTGTTTTGAAAATCATTGAAATGCTTTGACACTAACTTTTCAACCTTCAAATTCAAGTTCACAAGTATTTTAATTAAGGAAGCTTTATTATGAGCAGTCTTTCTCTTTCAAAGACCCTCTAATTTCTTTCATATCTCTAAAGGATTCATTTATTAATCTACGTGGTTGAATATGCTTATATCAATTCATTATCTAATTGTTCCCAAGGTCTTTCACTTCATCTTCTCATACTCTTTATCTATCTACTTTTCTAGCTTGGATGGGACATCGTCTTTTATACTTTTTTTCATCGATTGGATTATTGAGATCCATGTAATATAGGAGATCTTCCATCATAGGTCTCCACATCAAGTAGTTGGTTAACGACAACTTCATCATAGAGCTATTGTCACTCTCTATACCTAAGGTTTTGATACCACTTATTTGGTTTTGAAACTAATTATTGGGGCTTTAAGCAATAATGTTCATAAGGTGTCCAAAATCACTAAATAACAAACAACTCACAAAATAAAAATAATTGAACAATTATAAACACAAAATTTTAACGTGAAAAATCCTCAAGTGAAGAAGCAAAAATCAAATGACAAACTGACAATAAAATCCACTAAATCAAATAACAGAATACAAATGATAAAGATTTCAGACTCTCTCATGTAGTGACATCACACAAGGCAACTACATTTAATCTTAACTCTTTTAGCTTTCTCTAAAGCTCTCTCGAAAAACTTTTTGCTGAGAAACTTTAGGCATGAGTACACATTACTATGTTTATACTAACGCTACTCTTAGCTAATTCTAGATATCAAACTTCAATAAACCTATAGTTGATGAAAGCTATTTGGACTCTAAAACTCTTATATCATCATACATTTCTTTTTCATGTAAATTTTATCTTTCAAACTTATCTTCAAATCTTAAAAGTATAATATTTTACATCGCACATACTCACTCATATGACTATATACAGTGACTATGTCCGACCTTTAAGCTTCAAAACTCAACATTATGGAGATATATGGTCATAGTGAGTTACATGGTTAGTGGACATGGCTATGTCCACTTACACAACTATATGTGACTCTATATGGACATGTCTGATTTTGAAGCATTGATTTTCAATTTCCACACGGTTACAAAAGCTATTAGAGTTATACACATATCCATGTACACCATTGATGCAGAGAATATGCATCCTTAAACAGAGCATGTCTTCCAAAAATAACTTTAACTCATCGGTTTATGCCTTAAATATAATAAAACTTCATTACATTCGATCTATGAAGATGAATAACACTTTTAAAGTCCAAATTTAGTACCTTTAGTCAAACTAACATCCACAAAATAGGGTTAAACCCACAACAATTTATACCTCGTGCTATTACATAGGGGATGTTTGGTTTAAGAGTTTGGGAATGAAGGAATGTTGGTTTGAGAGTTTGGGAACGAATGAATGGAATCATTGTAAAAAATAATATTTGCTTTGGAGTTTTCAATTCTAGGGGAATAGATTTATCCCATTAAATTTGGGAATCTACTAAATCCACTATGGGGGTGGGTATCGATTTTTCATTTCAATCTAAGTTTTTATCATTTTTATTTTTTACTCTTTTATCCCCAACCTTTGCCCTACCATCCTCTTTATTTCCTTATCGCCTCTCAATTTCTTACGATCTCCCATCCTGCCTTATTGTGTCTCATCAACGAAGGAATTTTTTGTTATGTGCCTCCAGGTATATTTTCTGAAATTCCTCGTTTTAATTTGATGTTAAATGAACCAGATATAACCTGATTTCATTTTATTGTAAATGGGCTTTGGCTCGTTTTTTTCCCCTTCTATATTCTCGTTTTATGATTTAATCAAGAGAATAATCAATCTACTATATGATTTGATGATGTGAAAGTGTATATGGTTATAGATTGAATGAGAATCATAAAACCAATCTGCTCCTTTTTTCCCCTTATAATTGTTTTGTTATTTAATTTGATTTTTTGTATATGGTTTTAACTCTTAAAAAAAAGAAAAACACATAGCAAATCGTCTTCTACGTTGGTGTTTGTTTATTTGTTTTGTAAAGCTCTTAATAACTTTCAAGAACAGCGAAACAGAAGCACTTTTTACAGTTTTTAACCTTCGTATAAAGACGCAAGTGCTTCATCTTTATCCAACGTCTGTTTCTTCATAAAAGTCATGCCTTTTTTCGCTTTGATAAAGCCTTAACCTTTGGATAAGAATTATATTTATTTGGTTTTATAATTTAACAATTGTATAAAGACGTTCTTGAATTTATTTGGTGTTATTTTTTAACATCTATAAAACAGAAACATGTTTTCAAGCTTTACATACGTTGCGTTCTTTTAGATTCAAATTAAAAAAATATAGGTATTGTATGAATTCCTTGACAAAACTGATTATTTTTTTTACAAATATATGGAGATAGCCCCAATAAACATATGAATGATAAATTATTTTCATTTTTATTGAGGGTAAAAATGATATTGTATTATCTTTTATTCCCATTAATGCAACAAACCAAACAACATTATTGATATTAATACAGAAACCCAAATTACAAACCAAACATCATTTTTTATTTTTAATACCCATCCCCATCTCCTTCTACTATTGTACTCATATCTATAGCCAACTCCGTGCTCAAATCAAACGCCTAGATAGTTTTTAAAAATAGTTTTGATACTTGATAATTTAAAATTTTATCTTAATGATATAACCAATAAGTAAAACATTATAATGTAAAAAATTATATAAAAATAATAGGTCTATATTTTATAAGTTCATTATATTGTGTTGACAAACTAGAAAAAAGTTAAGATTTTATAAATTAATCTCTCCTAAGTCGTTATTTACAATATTTTGTCGTTATTAATGACATGTTTTGCAATTATTAAATTGATACCTTACAAAAAATTGAAGTTGACTGAATACTCTTATATAGATACTATCGTCTGCCCTCAGTATTAATCTTTCTACGTGATTGGATCATGTTTCATTCATGTTGCTTTCTCCATCATTTTAATATGTTCTTATCACTTTCAAGTTCAAAATTGTTTATGTGATGCAAAATCTCAACATTTTATAGGATTAAAAAAAATTATTTGTCAAAATATTGCATCGATTTTTAAATCAATCATATTTAAAGAATTTTTATCCATTTTGAAATTTTTACAGTAAATAAATATATGAAAAAATTCATTTAAAACATTATAAATAATAAATATAAAAAGAACTAACTAAACTTATATCTAATAAATGAATTTTCAAATTAAAATTTTTATAAGCGATAACATACACTAATCTCTATATTGTATTATTTATTTTCGTTATCATATTTGCAAAGTATTGCTTTTATAAGCAATATTAATTGAATCAAAATTTTTATTTTATAATTTTTTCACAATTGATTATGAGTTTTTCTTTAAATTAAATGATAGATTTATAATAAAAATGATGGGAACAATTATGGAGAAAAAGTGACTGATTGAATGAGCTTATAGGAGATCAATAAACACTTTTTTCACCACAAAAGCCTTTTTTAGAAAAAATGGATGTTTGACTATAAAATAAAAAATCATATCTATTAAAAATCACTTTTTTTAATATATATAACTTTTTTGGTATTCGAAATATATCTTTTTATGAAGTTCAAATTTAGAGCTTCTAAAAAAAGCCTCTGAAATGACTTTTTCGAGTAAATTTTTCATATAAATTAATGAGCATATTTTTTTAGTTCCTTTTGTCTTTATATTTTACACATAATTTTCACAATATTTACAAACTCATCTTCACATTTATTTTGGAAATCATCTTCTCTTATCTCTTGCAAAGTTGTTTTGTAACGTACAATTTAGCTTTTTTAATATTAGTTTTCTTATGTTATAATTCATATGAAAAAATTGGTTTAAATTTTAAAAATAAATTTTATTTTTATGTTACCAAATAATATACTACACGAAACTCTTTTAATATTTTTTAAATGACAGTTAAATAAATAATTAATTGCTTAGGAAAATTATTCTTATAAAAGATCTGCGGCAAAAAATTTACTGTAAAAATCTAACCCAAGGCTCATTAGAAGCGAGAAAGACTAGCCGCGATTGGCTCGTGCAACCATTTAATCAAATCGCAAATGAAAACTGGAGTAGTGCTGCGAAGCACACGTGGAGGGAAGTGGGTGACGATGATGTCCGCGAAGAACAATTGAGGTGGCAGACAGCCTTGCACGTCTTACTGTTTGAAAGCGACATCCCAAAGGTGGAAGCAAGGGTCCCACCATATTGCCAGCTCAGGCCACTCCATTCCAACTGTAAAAGCGACAGTTTGGCTTCACCTCTTACTAAATTTAAATTTTGTATTTCCATTCAAATACAATATCAAAGCCTCCCAACCAAGAGAATACCTGTGGAAGGTTATTAAGTTGGGGTTGAACTTGATAATGACGATTTGCGATATTATTTGATTCGCTCATTGGTTTAAGGAACTATCAGATTAGGACTCAATTATTTAAGAACGAATCAATCAAGTAAGACGATGATTTCTATATAAAATTGATGCGATGAGAAATTGAAGCGTACGTGGTATGGACTTGGGGCATTTAATACAATTGGTCTTCTATCAAACGTATCATGCATTGGTATAAACAGTAACCAACTAATATGGATTAATCAGTAACCTATGTTATCGACAAACCGGAGATAACATTGTTAAATAAGAACTCAAGATTTTATCAAATGTCATATTCGCGAACTTGGTTTAGATTTACAAGCCAAAGAATGTGGCATTTTCCCGGGTTGTGGCACGTAGTATTATAAAGATGGGGTTTTAGTTCTGAATCGCATCTAATAGCTCGTGTTCTTGTGTAAAATGGAATAAAGATGAATTTTAAGCTTTCCATCTTCCAATGTATTAGGTCACCATTGGCTGTGGTATTTCCCTACCTTTGGAATTTTAAGGTTACAGCTGTTCTATTACACACAGACCTTGATTACTTCCATTGAATCGGCATGTAGTAATAAATATTTCATGGTAGCAAAGTAAATGGCTGGTGATCGTTGACATACCTTGTGTCCAGAGACCTTGAATTTAGTTAGACGGTTCACGAAAGTGTATCGCCCGAAATCAATTTGGTATTTATGAACAATCGTGCATTGCGAGGTCAACAGAGACACGGGACGTTTCACGTTCCTCTCGCTGTTGTCGTGACTATTTCTCTATACGTGATTCTCTTGTGCACAATTTTACTTTTATGGCAAAACGTGAATGTTTTTGTAAGCACTCGTACCAAAATTTGATAATTTCTAGAGTTAAATTCAAGTATTATAAAATTTAAATTTAACTGAAATTTAAAATGTATACTCTTTTTTATTTTTAATTTTGTATATAAGTAAATTATTTGAACCCTATTTTTAAACTAAAACTACAAGATAATGTGTTTTAATAAGCACATTATTGTTGTGATGTTTAATTTTTTAAAATTGTATTATGTTATTAATATGGAGGTTGTTTTTGATATGTTAATAAATAAATCATCTTAATAAATTGAGCTGGGCCTCCAGGTGGGTCGGGCGACAAATTGGTAACTTGGGTCGACCATGCTTTCTCAATCAAATAGTATTGGTTGGTAAACATTTTCAAAGCACCGAATTAAATAAGCAGGAATTTCTTGTTATGTACTAAGAAGTAGTATTATTTGGGGATCCTAGGCAATATCGTCACCTATCGATTAAAACAAGATAGGCAATAAAAGAAAACGCTGAGCTGGTCAATCTCTGTGGGGTTGGGTGCGTGCGCGTTGTATGTTTTGCACCCGCAGCGTAGCTTATCAACTGTTCCCCAGGCAAAAGCCGGCTCATTACTCTCATGCCTTGTCTCTCTCTCTCTCTCTCTAGTCTTACTTTTTTCCTTTTTGAATTTTGACTTATTTTTTTTTCTCACGGTTATTCTCAGGGTTAGTGAATTTTTAACTCTCCCTCTCTCTCTCTCTCTCTCTATCTGTATGCTGTGGTTTGTAAGTAAAGATTCCTGCCTGTTTCCCCAAACACAAAGCACTCTCCTAAAGAGAAAGCGATAGAGAGACGAGAAGAAAATTTAGAGAGAGAGAGTGTCTGAAAATCACTGGCTCATCTACCGGCCACCGGGAAATGCTCGTCTCCTTCGTCGCTGCCGGAAGAAGTGCACGCAATAAGTAAAACTCCGACGAGCTGGAGTAACAAGGAGGAGAAATTGTTGAAGTGAGAAAGGAGAGACTAAGTTACTTTATGAGAGAAAAATGCTCGTGGATGAGCAAAACGATGTAGTTTCCTGCACCAAGAAGAAGAGGTCCGGAGAAGATGATACGGTAGTTGTTTTGCTGGCGGGGAAAGAGATCGCCAAACAGCCTTCTCCTCCGCCACCCGTAGTGACTAACCGAACCCGATCCTCGTCAGCTAACCGGAGAGTAACGCCGATGACCGCCGTCCCCGTCCCCGGCCCCGGCGATGTCCCTACAATCGCCACTACCAGCAATAGCGCTACCACCGTAACCGTAGAGAAGCTTCTGCCAAACGGCGATCTCTACATCGGAGCTTTCTCAAGCAACACGCCTCACGGATCGGGAAAGTATTTGTGGACGGACGGTTGCATGTACGAGGGAGAGTGGAGAAGGGGAAAGGCTTCCGGGAAAGGGAAGTTCTCGTGGCCCTCGGGCGCTACTTTTGAAGGGGAATTCAAGGCGGGTCGAATGGAAGGATTCGGTACTTTTATCGGATCGGACGGTGACACGTATCGAGGGACCTGGAGCTCCGATCGGAAACACGGATACGGGCAGAAACGGTATGCAAATGGAGATTTTTATGAAGGGTATTGGAAGAAGAATCTTCAAGATGGACATGGGAGATATGTTTGGAAAAATGGGAATGAGTATATAGGAGAGTGGAAAAACGGCGTTATTTCAGGTAGAGGGGTTTTGGTTTGGACGAATGGGAATAGGTTCGAAGGGCAATGGGAAAATGGGGTGCCCAAGGGAAGTGGGTTATATACATGGCCTGATGGGAGTTTTTATACTGGTAACTGGAGTAATAACAAGGATATAAAGATTCAGCAATTGAATGGTAACGGAAAGGAGCTCTGTTTCAAGGGTAATGAGGGTGATTTGGTTCTGAGTGCGGGAACGCCGAGGAAGAGGTCTTCTGTTGACGGGGCTAGAGGGAGTACTATGAATTTTCCGAGGATTTGTATCTGGGAGAGCGATGGCGAGGCGGGTGACATTACTTGTGACATTATTGATAATGTTGAGGCGTCAAAAATTTACAGGGAAGGGTTGGATCGAGATGGTCTTAAGCAGTTTAGGAGAGGGGCTTGTTGTTTTAATGGCGGGGAGGTGAAGAAACCTGGTCAGACTATTTCGAAGGGACACAAGAACTATGATTTGATGCTCAATTTGCAATTGGGCATACGGTAATTGTCTCTTTTCAGCTATATATTTTGATATTCTTTGATAGCATGGTTGAAGTGTTTTTGTTCTTGTATAGTTCTGCGCTATTTTTGGAACTGGGGTCTAAGTTTCTAATCTGGCAACCTGTTGCTAGGCACTCTGTTGGAAAACATGCCCAAATCACGAGGGAACTGAAACCTAGTGATTTTGATCCCAAGGAGAAGTTTTGGACGAGGTTTCCGCCCGAAGGATCAAAAATTACACCTCCTCATCAGTCTGTTGAATTTCGGTGGAAGGACTATTGTCCCCTGGTGTTCACGTACGATATTTTCTGAGTTACAATCCTTTGAATGTGATTCAAGTTTATAGTATTTATCTCTTTACTACTCTTCCCGTTTAATGTGATGGGGTATGAGTTGTGGTTTCATTTTTCTGTATTGTTTTGTTTCGGAATTATTAAATTTCCCTTGTTGACTTTTTAATTTAATATATGGTGATGCAATGCCCCCTTAGTTCCTTCTTTTTTTTCCTCAACATATCAGGCATTTAAGGGACCTATTCCAAGTTGACACAGCTGATTACATGCTAGCTATCTGTGGAAACGATGCCCTCAGAGAACTTTCTTCCCCAGGGAAGAGTGGCAGTTTCTTTTATCTTACTCAAGATGATAGATTCATGATCAAAACAGTAAAGAAGTCAGAAGTCAAGGTTAGTTGCCAAATTATTGACTTCTCAATTTTGTTTAGTTTGAAGTTTGTTAAGGCGCTATTCTAATCAGTAGTGCCTTTGTAGCAATCGATAAATTACTGTTGCCTGGCTTCCACCATACTTCTAGTTATTTGATAATTTTGGCACAACAATATTGCTTCTGAAGTTTTTCCATCTGTACATAGGTGCTGATTAGGATGCTTCCAAGTTATTATAAGCATGTTTGTCGGTATGAAAAAACTCTTTTGACAAAATTCTTTGGCGTACATTGTGTCAAGCCAATCGGTGGGCAGAAGGTTTGTACAAGGTTCAATTTCATATAACTCTCTATGAATTGGATTTTATTCCATGTCTTTGATTGTATCTTTTGTTTTCTGAAACCAGACTCGTTTCATTGTTATGGGCAATTTGTTCTGCTCCGAATACAGAATACACAGAAGATTTGACTTGAAAGGCTCCTCTTACGGTCGTACCACAGATAAGCCTGAGGGTGAGATTGATGAAACAACTACTCTCAAGGATCTGGATCTCAATTTTGTCTTCCGTCTCCAGCAAAATTGGTATCAGGAGCTCATCAAGTAAGTAACAAGAATCCCTTATGGTTTTGCTGTATGGCTTTTATCCTGTCAGGCTTTCCGGTTGGATCTAGATGAATTTCTTCTAACATGTCTGTAATTTATTTGACAGACAACTCGATCAAGATTGTGAATTTTTGGAAGCTGAGAGGATCATGGATTACAGTCTTCTGGTCGGTCTTCACTTCCGTGATGACAATACATATGAAAAAATGGGATTGTCACCATTCCTTTTGCGGACTGGTAATTAATCAGATGTCTCCCTAAGAGGACTGCAAGTTTTGTATTTAGTTTCTTTATTATTATTAAGTTTATAAGTTTTTGCAACATGCGATCTAATTACATTTTTGCCTTTTGCAGGGAGAAAGGATTCCTATCAAAGTGAGAAATTTATGCGAGGATGTCGCTTCCTTGAAGCAGAGTTACAAGACATGGATCGAATTCTTGCCGGCCGGTACGATCTCATCTTTTCTCCCAATTCCACTTACGGGTGGCTTGGTCCTTTCTTCTGTTGAGTGGGAATATCAGTGTAACTAACACAACACGTGGTTGATTGTTGTGCTTGCTATTATGGAAAATAATTTGATTGCATATGATCATGTCTAATGGAACGTTGATGACTTGTGTTTTATTTGGTTATATGACGGATGAGTTTAGTAGGCAACGGTTGTTTGTGGGGCACATACAGATTGATCCTGCTGCTTTACTCATTATTGGTTTATCATTGGTTAGGTTTTCAAATCTATGATCATCTTCTTTTACCGCCCCACCTCACGCCTGCCCATGACAATAATTTTACAAAGTAGAAATCCAAAACTTGAGGACAGTGGTTGTGTTTTCTTTGTAATTTTACAGCTAGGAAGCTAGACCCTTTCTTTTTTTTCTCTGATACATATTTGGGGTCCTTTTCTATTGCTTCCTTGCAGGAAGCCTCTGATAAGGTTAGGGGCAAACATGCCTGCAAGAGCAGAGACGATGTCAAGGAGGAGTGATTTTGATCAGTATAGTCATTTGACCACTTCTGGTGAGATCTATGAAGTAGTCCTTTACTTTGGAATCATTGATATCTTACAAGACTACGATATCAGCAAGAAGTTGGAGCATGCCTACAAATCCTTGCAAGTTGACCCTACCTCTATCTCCGCAGTGGATCCAAAACTCTACTCTAAAAGGTTCCGTGATTTTATCGGAAGAATATTTATAGAAGACCGGTGGCAGTGAGAATTAAAGTTGCAAGTTACGTCCCACGCTGTTGCATTAAAATGATCGATGCAATTGTGAGACTGAAAATACGGGGAACAATGTCGTTCCTGGTTCTGAGATGAGCAAAAAAAGTTCAGGGTCAGGGTTGACAGCCACTTAGGAGGTGGTCGGAAATTGTCTTCTATGGCGGGCGTGCGGGTGGCTGAATTTTGAAAATCAGCCATAGCTCTGAAGGGGACCGACTTGTACATTCATGGGGATCAAGGAGTTGGGATTCTTCCTGTTTCTTTTTTTGTTTAATTAATTATTAGCAATTTAGAAATTTTTGTGGTGAAGGGGATTGTGAATTTGACAAATAGGATATAGGGAACAGGGAAATCACTTCCCAGAAAGAAGATTCAAAACTGGGAGGGAAGGATGAGTTGGAATAAGAAAGTGTACAGCAGTTTATAGAGAGAGAGAGGGAGAGGGGGGATGTTTTATGGAATTTGGTGAAAACATTTTTTATGTGAGATGTTAAGGAGGAAAAGGAAAAAAAGTTTAAGGTCCCGTTCCATGGGACCTCTGAATGCACTCTCTTTTAACTCATTTTCTAATCTGCTGTGTAGAAATGGGCACTCTGTGGAAGGAGTATAGAAATATGGGTTCACCGGGGCCAGGGGCCCTTGCCTTTTGCAGTGAAAGGTAAGGGAGGGAGGGTCATTGGGCAGGATGACCGACTGACTGACTAGAGGAGTCAAACATAAAAAGCCGTGAAAGATGCTCCCTCTTCTCTCTTCTAGCTTTGTATATCTCTTTTCTTTTTAGCTCTTCTGTTGTTCTAATACCCGTCTTGTGGTTGTGAAGTTAAAACAATCAAATTCGAATCTTTTATGCACAAAAACATACCGTAGGTCCTGTACCACGTGGAGGGGGCACATGTCTTAGGCAACCTGATTACATACCGTAGATCCTGTACCACGTGGCGGGGACACGTCTTAAGCAACCTGATTAGAGTGGGTGACTGGGTGGGCAATGCGAACATGGTCAAAAGAGACCGGTGTCTCGTTGGAACCAAGCCATTACTTGACCCTACTTCCAACTTAGAGATCGTCTCTCTTTTTGTTATCCTCCTCGTGATGGTGGTGGGGTGGGTCTTCTTTTGGGATCTTCCACTGTCTGATTGCTCAGCACTAGTCTTTATCACAGCGATCTTTCTGGGACCAAGTCACTTAGAATCTTTTTCCAAATATATTTACTGAATTTTCATATACATCAAAAAATTTCCTTAGAACCAAAAGAGAACCAAAAATCTGGATCCAGCCTGATGCACGGCCCTCGAAACTGACGTGTAAATGACAGAAGCTAAAAGCTGCTACAGCATACATAATAGTAGTAGGTGCAGAAGAAGGAAGACGGGCATGTTGCTTAGGCGACTTGAAAGAAGTAATTGGGTGGCAGAAAAAGCATTAATCATAATAGTGTACGAGAATGGTAACCTATGGATTTTTCCACAGCTCTAGAAATCCTCTCCTTAGGCCTGTTTTGATGGGCTTTGTGTTGGGGTGGGGGAGGGACCATTCAAAAAGCTGAAGTTAGCAACAATTTAATACAATTGTACTCTCTGTCTTTGTTAATTCAGACACACCCGCCGGCTGTGGCTGTGCCTACGTGTATTTACTTCTCACATTGTTCTTCTGCTTCCCAATTCATAACCATCTCAATTTGCCCTATTACTTGGCTGCAGTGCCTACTTGTTTCTTGTCCTTGGTCCAACTAGACCAGAACAAAAACTGAATTGTAATGTACTTGTAATGTTATTTACGAAACTGTTGTATGTAAAGGGCTCATCAACTGGCCTTCAACTCATCTGGCATTCGTTCATTCGACTTTGAGATGAATTTGAATGGAGTCAGAACAATAGATGAATGAGATGAATTGGAATAGAGTTAGAACAGTAAACAATACATCTCCCAATTCTCTGTCTGAGTTCGAAAGTTACATGAGACCCATCATTCAATAACATACCAGATAAGACTGCAGGACTTGCATTATTGTTTAGCATTTTGTTTCTGCTGTTTTTGGCTAAACCACACACTCACTTTTAGTTTCTGTTTGCTGCTATGCGGTAATTGTCCATACCTTAATCTTGTGTGTCTCTGCTTAACTCTATTTCATCATATAGGTATCTCTAGCACATAGTCGGTGTCATTGGTCTTTTCGGAAGTAGCAAATTAAGGTGATGTTGGTCCCTGGTTATCATATACGTCAATTTTAGGCGATCGACCAATCGCTGATACACATAGGAATGACCTCTAAGCATCACAACAAAGAAATTCAACATCTAACCTTAACCCCAGAAAAATCCTTCCGTTACCAGCCCCAAGACGATACACTCTGATGATCCACATGCATGCATGGAATATGACATGGTTAACTTAGAAGCTAGCACAATTTATACATTAATTCTTCTTATATGCCACCTTTTACATTTCAAGACATGGAGCGACAGGTCGAACAAGGATCCAATAAGTAAAGATTGAGACATTTCACCTGGATGCAGATGGCAGATATACGCCACCAGCATATCTTTAATTTTCATTATCTTGAAAAGGAATTGTATTATTACTTAGCAACCAAAACACAAACATTGTCTCACTTGTTCGAGGCATATCCATACTTAGATCAACATCAGTCATTATAATTTTTTTTAAACGTTAGTTATTAATATTTTTTGTATCAATTAATTTAACCCTCTTCAACTCAGAAAAAAATTATAAATTTTACTGTTAAATTATAATAAAAGTAACAATTTTAGTGCCCATAAACAAGGACGAGATTCTCTGTCCAATATTATAGTGTCTTATTCTGTCCATGAATCTCAACAATTCATTTATGCGGGTCCTGTGTTCATTTATACGGGATCCACATAAATAAATGACTGAGATTTATAGGATAGAATAAATCATCATAATATTTGACAGAGAATCCCGTTCTTAAAATTACAAAATGAGAAACTCACCTAACATTCCATTACATTTAATTTTCTTGACCTGAGCAAACATATATAATTGCACGTCATCGACAAGGGCCTATCTGTTCTTCGAGTTCCAAATTCTTAAATTTTGGTTTCGGCCATATGTCGGCCAAGAGCCACAATCATGCCCAACACGAGGCTTCTTAGTAGGGGGACAAACACATTCCCCATACTAATCAAAAGACCTTTTTGTATGCTCATACATTTATACATTAGACATTTAATTATTCAACAAAAAGGGTTCATTATGGTGTCCTAAGCTATTAAGAACAGGTAGGCATCTATCTATATCTAGTGTTGTAGTACATAATTAAGATTTATACTTCTTTTCAAATTGAGCCACCTAACCTTAACTTTCGTGGGAAATTGCACAACCAAAAAGTCGATTTCCATGTTTGCTTTTTAACATTGGATGGATCAAACTTGTCAAGGAAAGACAGTTTGACTTGATCAAGGTTGTGTAACTTTATTGTCCATCTTGAACAGAATATTTAAAAAATGTTCTTATGGAGTTAAGTATATATTTTTCTAAAATTTTCTTTACGAAAAGTATGGAAATTTAATCATGGGAAAGTAAGCAATTATGAGTTAACCTAACGTTTGAAATCTAAACAATAGTTGGTGGGCAGTGAAATGTGAGGAAATGAATAGGAAAGTATGTAATTGTGAAGGTGGGGGATGCACTAACTATATTTCTTGGTCAGCTGTCTTTATTTTGAAAAGATAAGTGAAGCCATTGGTTTAGGACAAGTCTAAGTCACTCCCAACATTGGAGGAGACACATATTGCCCAACCATTTATTTCTTATGGTGTCTGTCTCATTTTCATTACTTAAACCATTTAATGAACATACGATTTTTCAACCATTTTGAAAGCTTCGATTTCTATCCTTATGATGTTGTCTCAACTTCATAAAGGATACTTGCTTAGCTTCAAGGCAACTTGGTTAGAAAGGGGGACATGGAGTTCATTGTATTGAAAAGGAGATAGTGACCAAAGGCAATTAATGTTTGGTTCACCATCTTACTTGAGACTTGGGACCCTCATTTTGGTCCCATAGAACGTGGAACTTGATTCCATAATGTGTGAAAGATATTGAAGTCTGTGATCATTACTCGCATATCATCGTGTACAGTGGTGGAATTAACATTCAAGCTGCTGCGGTTCGAGAAAGGAAGCTGATCAGTTTCATTCACTAAGTTAATCGACCACTTCAATGCAGATTTTTTATCACAAAGCCGGGTTTTATAAGTACTGGACCAAATTGCAAAAGTCCCAATAGTTTGACGAGTCCAATGTTGGTCCATTTTCGTTGACTTTTGGTCTTTTATGGGCTGGGCCGGTGAGCATCAAAAAATCTAGAGGTCCAGTACACGGTGGACGTTGCAGCCACGTAGATCTTTACCACGTAGATGACAGACACATCATATTGACATATTATATTTTTTGAGTAAAATAATTGTGAAAATACTTAATTTCATGTTCTATATGTCAAACACTTCTCGGCGTTACCATGTTGTGGTTGTACAAATTATGCTTGTTGTGTTGTCCCCACGTAAATGGATGACTCAAATACAAAAGAGACAGGGCAAGAACAGGGGAAGGGTGATTTGAGGGCCGTTGTGGGAAAGACCAAATCGGCGAGAAGGGTTATAAAGATACAATCAACAAGTTGATGGGATTGGCATCTATTTGCACAACAGTTGCATTATCTCTTGGCACTTGCGTGAAAGTTTTATAGAAAAGTTATCCATGATAGATACACATCTCATGAATAATTAAGATGCACATCTCAAATCATGGGAAGCATACGAGGATAACTAAAGAGTGTATGATGAGCGAAAAATAATGAGTGCTTAAGAAAAAGAAAAGTGTGTGCGGAGAAAAGAATACTAGTGCACAATGAAATCAAATGAGCGCAAAATAGATAGAAGTGAAGCGCAAAATAGATAGAAGTGCTAAATTTTTAATATAGACAGAGAATAGAGCTCACTAATAAGAATTGAGCTTCGGTCAATTATTGTTTAAATTTGAATAGTTGACTCTTATCAGTTATAAACCCTTTAATATTTTTATGTCTAGTTAATATGAGACACTCTAACAAGAAGAGTAAAAGATTTAATACTTTTATTCGAAAGTAATAAGATTAAAAGTTCCAGCACCACAGTAACTACTTATTTTTGGACAAAGATGTTTCTATTTCCACTAGCAAATTTAACACTTCTTTGCTTATCGATATATTTTTCAAGAAAATACGACATGGTTTGCCCATGAATTAAAGTAGTGATTCGACGAGGAATACTTTTAAAGAAGAGAATGATCGAGATCAGCTTACACTAATACAAGTACCTGTTTCCAACGACTCTTGTTGATCCTTTGTAAGAATAGTTTTGCAAGAATTAATAGAAAAAAAAATAAGTTTTTAAAGATGAATGAGATGCATTCCTGGTCACTTTTTTTTTATATATTGTTAAAAATAGAATATACTAAACACATAAAGAAGGGCTTGAACAGATTGCAAATTGTTCAAATCAAGTACTAAAAATCGGAGAAAATTGGAGAAAAATTAAGAATTAGACAACATGGTACCTACACAGTTTGTATTAATGTCGTATTGATTGTGCTTGTGTCCAAAAGAAATTGTAGTAGCAAATCAACACTGAAAAGTAAGTGATACTGATGCTAAGCACCTCTGTTTTGCACTCCTAAGTTGAGTTTGGTTATCGTCTTTATCAGTATGCAGAGACGGAACGAGACAAAAATTTGAAGATCAAACAGAACAAAAATTAGAAACAGTGAGATGTTTGATTGCGATTGACAAAACAGAAAAAATTGTCTCTGTCTTGAGGACAGAAATATGTTTGGTTACAGTGGATAGAACAAAAAAAAGTATCAATAACGAAAATGCCCCTACAGTAAGATATGATTGGAAAGATGTAATTCATTGATTATTTTATAATTTTGTCAATATTTATTTGAAATGTATTTGTAATTTTTTTAATTGTATCAATAATAAGAAAATTAATTTTGTATAATAATAATTATTATTATTATTATTATTGTTATAACAAAATTTATAATAACAAAAATAATAATAATAAAAAGAAAATTTATAACAATTAATAATAATAATAATTAATAAGAAGAAGAAGAAGAAGTTTAAAATGTAT
>JANVCL010000002.1:6169474-6180678 GCA_026546855.1 Erythroxylum incrassatum
ACAATCAAACGCCAACAATCCGATCTCTGAATAACTTGATGAAAAAGAATTAATAGCTTGAATCGCCAGCAAGTAATCTGATTCCATAATGACCTGGTCAATCTATTTGTCTTTCAACCACGAAAGTGCTTTCCGTATCGACATTAATTCGGCTATGACTGAATCAAATAAAGATGGGTAATACCTTGAAAAAGCAGCTATAAATCTGCCTCTTGCGTCCCTAAGTACAGCAGCAAAACCCGTAGCATTCTAGTCCTTAAATATAGACGCATCCACATTACATTTCATAAAATCTTCCGGAGGTGGACGCCAACCTGAACCACTAGAACAGGAAGTGTGCTTTGTTACTATGATCCTCTCAAAATATTTTCGAGCAAACTGCCAGTCTTGCATAAAATTATCAGCAAAATGGACGATCATATTAGAGGAAACTATCTTACCATGCCAGACTCGAAGGTTGCGGTGATACCAAATGCTCCATGATATCGTTAATACACGCAATAGCAGGTATTTAGGCATGTTTTCTAGAATATGCCCTGCTTAGTCAGATTTTGCTGGATCGGAATATCATTGCCTTGGTCCATAATCTTGTGTAATCTCAACTGATGAATTCCTGCAAAACAAACAAAGGCACGCCGGGGGTTGGTTCCCGGAAGGCCACTCCGACGTTCAAGTTAGTATTTTTGTCAAGGGTGCGGCCGCTTAGAGCAAGAAGAACTAGGGTTTTAGTCGCGTACCTCCATCATGGCTGTATAGTACCTTATATACGCCGTCGGTTGCCGTTAGGTTTAGGTCTTCACGTAAGTCTTAGTGTTTGCATGAGAGTTTAATACCTGATGGGCCGGCCGGGTCGTGGTCATGTGAAGATGGGCCTGGGCCTAGCGCGGCCTACCCGACCATGCCCAAACAAAGCGTTCATCCCCATTGGCTGAAATCGCATATTTGCTAACGCCTAGCATTCTTTTGCTATAGGACACTCAAACAACGCATGGTTCAAATCTTCTTCATACCCGCAAACGTCACAGTCAAGGGGGAGCATGACTCCCTTCCTCCTTAAGCGAACTTTACAAGGAACAAACTCCCGACAACATCACCATATGAAATCTTTTATTTTAGGAGGGATAGGCAAATTCCATAGTTGGTTCCAAAGTTTTTCCATAGTGAAATTAGCACTATCGTTACACAATCTGAGAGCCATTTTATAGCCTGACTTTCTATTCATAATCTGCACTATGATTGCTTGATCTGTGTTACCACAGTCCGATATTCAGTTGCTTTCAATGGTTCTGAAATTGGCCCTATTATTCTTAAATGTGGGTTGAGGCAGAGAGACCCACTATCCCCGTATCTTTTCATTCTGTGCAGAAGGTTTATCAGCTTTACTTCAGAGAAGTGAGGCATTGACAGATAGCACGAGGACAATAAAGTTTATTGTATAAAATGGCTATAAAGTTTATTGTATAAAGGTTTTTCCATAGTAAATAAACTTTATTGTACTTGGTTGCATGGTGCAGATTAGAAGAAAAGAAATCGAGTAGACACTAACTAGCCCCATCACTTGCTCTTATAGATAGGATCTAAGTATATATTAGTTCTCGTTCTTATGATACCTTGTCCTTTATTGATACCATTTCTTATGTCTACAGTGGTAAACATACGGTCCATTTGAAGGAAGTTGTCAATCAGCTGTATTTGGACAAATTTGAACATGACAAAGACAAGAGAATGATTATGGAATGACAGCCATGACACTTTAACAACGAAGTTACTCGTATGCAAGCATTAAAGGAGATGAATAACTTTCATCAGACGGTCCTCGTCATGTCATTATATAGACTAGGCCCTATGATCTTCCTTCCATTGGGATGTCTTTTAAGTGTGTCAAGACCTTTGAAAATCAGATTGGTGAATTTTTGGAATGGGACAATAAGTATAAGATCCCACTTTCTTCTTTAAGAAGTTAATATGATTTTGGCTATCACAGATGTCATGAAGATTGCTCCTCCCATGATGGTTTTACTATCAAATTAGCTCTTTAACCAATTTCTAATTTGTTCCAACCTATTTTATTCACACATTTAAATGAGAGAAAAAAATGTGTGAATGAGATGAGATATGGGAACTGATTAAGTAGAACAAAAGATTTTATCTAGTTGAAATCTTGGAGTTTAGATATCTCATCCAAAGATAAGATATTTTCTATGGAAGATTTGTTCACTCTTCTTGCTAAAGATAGGCTGAGATTTAGAGATATGTAAATCGACGTCATTTGTTTCCTTTGCAGATATTGTAAGAGAAAACTTTTAATCATATGTTTTGCAAGTGTTAATGATCTCAGCTTTTATGAAAAACTTCAGTCCTACGATATGATATCTCCGTCATATGTCTAGCCTTGTTTCTTCTCTAGTACGAGGAATGACTTACAAAGACCTTGATGTTACTTCTATTTTTATGACCCTCTTATGGAAAATTTGGAGTTCCAGAAATGCATTTACCTTTAAAGCAACAAATGTCCCACTCCAATAAAGTCAGGCAAGTAACCGATTAGTCTCTGTCCTTAACAGGATGAGAACCGAGAACTGACTGACTCTTTCTAATTCTAATCGACCTTCCTCTTCATAGAATAAGCCTCATCAAGATTTTATTAAGCTACATGTTAGTGCATATGTGAAGAACTATGGTATTGATTTTGGTATTGTAGTGACTTTTTAGCTAAACAAGGGTCTTCTGGCTATTCACGTTGGGCTCTTTGAGGTTTTCCTGGGCCACGTCTTGGTTTGCTTAGATGAGTTGCATTCTCGAAGAATTAGTTTCTCTCCAAAGTAAAAAAAAAAAGGGAAAGGAAATGTGGTATTGACAGCTTCGTAATGAGTGAAATGCATAGGTGCAAGTTACAATTTAGGCTTTATAACTAATATTCCAAAAGGTTATTTAGCAAAGTGACTTCCATCAGATACAAAATTCTTATCATTCTCTGCCTGTTTTATTAAAAGCAACGGGAAATTTGTTGCTCATCATCTAGCTCATTTGGCTTCCATTCATCTGCCATTACGTCTTAGTGTCCTCCCTTTTACAAGACCTCCAATGATTGCTACAGTTCTTTTTATTTGTGCTTCCATATTTTAAGTGCTTTTGTACTATTTCCATCGTATCATGCTTTGAAGCTAATTGAAGTTCCCTTCTAATAGACAGAAAGAAAGGCTAAGACCCTAGCATACAAAAGCCTAAAACACAGACCGCGTATTTGCTGCTTGCTTCTTGTCCATCTTCTTCGTAAGCCGTGAAGTCTTGACCCTTTGTTTTAGAAAACAGAGGAAATGAAACTGAAATCTTGCCCTGCTAACGGTATATTTATATGACACTCCACGAAAACAGTTGGATTTGCAATTGTAGTCATCATTCCCCTTTACCATATACAAATTAATATACTATGGGCCTTAGGAAAAAGAAAAGTTGTAATCAAGGCACAGCAGTTGCTACCACAGATGGTTGACGAATGCTTTATTTCTCATCTTTTATTGACCATCAAATCAAAAACTGGTTAAAGATCAGAATTAACACATCAGAAACATACTCATAGCCACCTAATGAGAAATATAGAGCCAACAGAAAAAAAATAAAAATAAATGATACTTCTGATTTCCTTTTCATTTTTTTCCCGTAAAACTGTTGAAAACATCATAAGCTTTTTTTACTGTAGAATCAAACCCTCTTGAAGAAATGAGGAAAAAAAGGGGGGGAACATAAAAAGGACCAAAATAAGCTCCAAAGATGCAGTTTCCCATGCATCTTCCACTATGGGCAAAATAGCACCAAACGTAGGTCTGCCCTGACCAACCTTCTTAAAAATTCTCCTTCCACGGAGCAGGCAATGATTGAGGCACCTGTAACTTATTTCTCTATTTGCAAAATGCAGACTTCCAACCTAATTAACCGAACCCCTTCCCTTCAACATGCACCATTTCGGCTCTCCCAAAAAAGAAAGAAAATGACTAAACTTCTGCCTGAAAGGAAAAAAAATCATAATTTCTCCAAGCTACCCTTCCCAAAAAGAGTATCAGATGCTGATCCAGAGTCACCAGAGCTCAACTCAGAAGATACTCCACCAGAACTAATTTTTGCGTAACATTCAAGCAACTTTTGTAGCATGCCATCGCACAGTTTCAATTTTGCAGATGACAAGTGCTGCAAAATGAAAAGAGAAAGACAAAATGTAAACAAGAGGCAGTTTAAAGCTGTTGCTACAGACTTCTAATAAAAAACAAAGTACCCTGATGACAAATCAAATCAACAAAAATAGATAGGCTAGTTCAACAATCACCAAAATCAAAATGAGATTGAACAAATGAAAAGCTTATTGACCTGCTGAAAGAATGATCGTATCTCCTCTTCTGTAAGACCCTCATCTTCACCAGAAGTTTCCTCCCATCCAAGAGAACGAAGAAATGCAACATCTGCTTCAGGAAGTGTCTGATTCTCTTCAAAGTCAGAACCATTACTGTTCAACTGAGCACCATTTTGAATAGACTGAGGACTTGGAGGAGCATCAATTCCTGCCTTATCTACATCATAAGACTTCTCCTTTGAGGAAGGTGAAACAGTTTCTGGGATCACTGTAGATGCGTTCATGGAGTTTTTCTTCTTTAGATGATTGAAAAAGTCACTTCGACTCTGACCTTGAAGAGGTCTCTTTTCCACATTGAGTGCTGAAATCAAGCTCAGGTTACCAGCCTTGCGATCCCCAGAAGTGTGCTTTGGGTTTTTTGGGCTCTTTGGAGGAGCAGTTGCAACTGCAGGAGTAGGGAGTTGGCCATTTGCCGGTCTGGTGGTGTTGTTTGTTGGAGAAGCAACATCCTTGGGAGAAGCGGTAACACCATTCTCCCACCCAGGTTTGAGAACAAAAAGTTTTCCATGAGATGTTTTCGGTGCATCAGATTTGATATGGCCCCCAAGAAGGGACTGATGGCCTGTGTGCAATAAAGTTGGTTGCTGTTGCAAATTCTTAGTAGCCATATTCATGTCAGCAGCCTTGTTGACTATTTTAGGCTTTGATTTGTCAGAAATAAGAACCTGAAAAGAAAAAAGAAATTCAGATTAAATTTTATCAGACCAACAAGAAAACAAGCAGAAATCATAATACATTGATGCAGGACAAATAGAAAAATTATTAACTAGTAGCTAAGAATCACAAAATTAGAAATATAGTTGATATTAGGCTGCTGGAATATCAAATTTCAAGACTGAATTTTAACTAGAAATACTGAAATTTCAGATTTTGTATGGCTGGAAATTTAAGGTTTGATTGCTGGAAATTTAGGTTTAGGAATACAGGTTCAATATGGGTGAAATATAGATATGAGATGGCTAGAATGTAAGTTTAAGAGGTTAGGTTCGCTGGAATTTAGTAAAGAACACAAAGAATGGATAGCAGGAAACTAGGAATTACTCCTAGGATCTAAGAATCACTCTTAAAGGAAAGCATCACACCTAGTTGAAAACTCAAGTTTGTAAAAAAAATTCCAGATTGTTTGTTATTGATGAAGAGCTGAATACACACATATATATAGAATTTCAGAACCCTTATTCTAGTAGGAAAAGGGTTTCCAATTTAAATCCTATTATAACAGAAATTCTACAAGTCTTATACAAATAGGATAGCATATCTAAAATAGCATAACATAATGCTACTACTTCTCTAACAAAACATCCTAACAAAATCTAAATTTCAGCTCTTTAACATAATGCTACTACTTCTTATCTAATAAAACATCCTAACAAAATCTAAATTTCAGCTCTTATCTTTTGTTATCAACTCAATTCTCAATCCTCATCCCACTAAATTAAGACTTGAGGTTGACTAATTCTTCCTCTTTTATTTCTTCATATACTTTACGCTCTTTTGCATCATATATCATAACTGATCTATTGGCAAGGAGAACATATGGGCAGGCAAGTTAATGATAGGAATTTCAATTAGATATTTGCCAAAAGGAGAATTAAAGATGGAAATTCAAACTCAAATGGACCTTAGAATAACTCCCAAGATAAGGAAGGCACAGAGGACACCAATCAAAGATGAAAACATAGACTTGACACAAGCAGACAAAATGTTTAACTGTCACAACAAAGTCAACCTCCAGGAGGAATATGTCTCTCTTCCACTATGTAATATTTTATCGGTCTCCAATGTCATTACACAAACCATAATTCTCTTAACAAAGTAATTGAATTCCAATTCCAAATAAAACTATCCAAACAGAGATAAAAACCCATCCACAACAGACTTCCCAATAACAGATTTTGATTACAAGAATATTCTCCCAGTAAAATGAGCTGGCATTTTTGTGCAACATATATATGTTCATGGTGAGATCTACATTACCAATCTACATAGTTTTCAAGTTTCATGCATGTGTGGAAGAGCTTCATTGTCCCATCTCACCAAAGCATTTATTAAACTCTCTCAAATAAGCTACAAGGATTATATTTAGTAAGTCAGTGAAAGTCTGACAACATACTGTAAGACAATGAGACCTCTTGAGGTGCCTTAAAGGATCCTAATTAATGAAAATGTGTGAAAAACCAAAAACCTCCAAGCAAAAGGAAACAGAATAAAGGAAAGAAGACCATTCCAATATCAACAGGCATGTGGGAAGAAAACTAATCTAGCAATCTCATTAATTAAGTCCATAACAGATGACAATGTAAAAGTGTGTCCAACAAAACAGTAAATACATGTGATCAGTTCCTTAACAAATTTGTACAGAATGTGGCTGGAGAGCCATGTAAGAAGCATTCTGAACGATAAATATAACCAAGCATCCTAGTAAACATAAAACTAGAAGAAAAGAAATATGAAAAGAGAACACAACAACCTTACAATACGCGAATGTGTCCATCAATACCAGACAAAAGATTCACTCAATCACCAAAGACAGAACACAAACGGTGTAAAAGAAACTGGGGAATTGTAATATCTATCAAGAAATAAATGCAGTTACATTCACTTTTAATCAGCATTAACAGCCATTATTTTTCAATTTTAAACAGCATCAGTTAAGTGACGAATAAAACCCATCCAATACATTCACTACATTTGAAGTTGATATATCTACACAAAGGAAAAGTAGAAAGGCCTGAAGGATCCTAGCATCCTAATACCAATTATAATGGTGCAACATGTATATTTGATAACGGTGGCAATATTAAAAACACTCTATTAGTTAGCATTTAATCCAGAAAGCATAGCTTATGGAAATTTACCAATTGTAAAATCTGTAGATCAATTTGCAACATAGAACAGGACATTTATATCTCTACAACTCATATTCCAACTTAATATAAGTATGGCAGTAATTGCCAGGACACTGATGGGTCAACATTAAAAAATCAATAAAGAAAAAGTCCGACATATACAAAACACAGAAACCTTACCGAACTCTTGGTCATTGAAGGTGTCACTGGTATTAATTGCCTTGATTGTTTAATAGCCCATTCCTCACACCTTTGTGTTTGGACAGATAGCTATACAGAGAAGAGAAATCCCATTAGTTCAATCGCAGCCATACATAACTGAGAGAACACTTGATTAAATCATAACATAGAACTGCAACTAAAAACAGTGCAAATTATAAGAAAATGAGACAAAATCCAAATCTTAATCAATCACCTGTGGAGTAGCACGGGTTTTTGATGGAGCTTGAGTCAAAGCTTCAGCCATGTTAAGACCAGTCACTGCAGTTGGAGCTCCAAATGTAGCTGTAGAAACAGATGCAGATAGACCAGCAGTATGTTGAACTGGTAAGGAAATTGTACTGCTGTTTCCAACCAAAGTGGGAGCCTCAGCCAAAGCTGATGTCCATCCTTCTCCATTTATTAAGGCAGAAGAGGTAACAGGCAAGCTCTGAACAGCAGTGGACAATCCAGGAGAAGAAACCCTTCCTATTTCAGGCAACCCTTGTTTCTCTTCACTTCCAAGAGATGGAAAATCTTTTTCAAAAACTACCTTTGGAATACTACCACTACGCATAGCACCAGAAATCAATCCATTTCCATTTGCATGATTCCCACTACCATTTTTCAAATCCACTCCAACTTGTCGGGGCAAGACATCACTCTGCTTCCGGGACACCATTGAAACTGTACGTCGCAATGTATCCTTCTCATTCCTAGAGGTTAAAATGCTTCCCAAGCTTCCCAAGGGCTCAGAACCACCACGGTCCCAGGAATCTGCAAAGCTTGACCTTTCTCTGTCTCTATCCCGATCCTTATCACGGTGACTTCTACTAAAATTACTGTATGCGTGCTTTGCAGGCCCGTTACTAGAACTTCTCTTCGAATTAGAAGGAGATGTTCGATCAACAAAAGCTGAACGAGTAGGATTAAACTCACTTATAGTCGAATTCCTATTTCTAGTTGGATGCGTTGATGAAGAGACATCTATATAACAATAGAAACAACATTATCATCCACAACAATTAAATTTCGCATGCCAGAAACAACTTCAATAACAAGCAATTAAAAGAAGGTATCGAGAGGGTAATGAAATTGGATTTACCTGAGTGATTAGAAGCAGAAGAATAGTGTTGGGCTGAACTGCCACTCCCCAAAACATTTCCAGGACTTCTCAACCATTCGGGTACAAAAGTGGGTTCACCTTTTTCCATAAGGACGAGCACTGTACATCATCAGATTTCAAAAAGAGCTGTGCACTTCTCCTGCCTTCTTCAACACCCCTACTGAACGATTATTCCAGTATAACTAGTTTCTTTCCCCCACAATCGACCAATCTAAGTCCAAAATTATACCAATCAACGAGTCTTCAATTACCCATCCAAATATTAAGAAGTCAGGAAGCTAAACAAGGAAAAGTGTATCTGATTAATAGGGTTTTGTATATTTAGCAGGCCTTATATTCTCCTTAAATTGATTATATTGAAGTAAGAATTAAAGCCCAGGATAAATTCCCAGACGAACTACAAAAGAAATGCAAATAACGAGATAGTATTAATCGATAGCCGCTTTAGGTCTCTCCCTTCCTCTTTCTACGCCTCCATCTTTAATTAAAAGATGGATTTGCAGATTAAACAACAAAGACACTCAAAAGACCTCCATCTCCAACAGAAATAACTCAATACGCAGAACGTCAGAGGGACGAAAATATGCAGCAACGAGAAGGGAAGACTGAGATTCTTAGACAAGAGTTCACACCAATCAAACCCCACAATTCAGAAAGATGGCAAACCCTAAAATCAGACCCAATGCGGAAGAAAAAGAAAACAGTGCTGGGAATTAGAAACCCTAGTACCTAAACAAACGCGTAAAAAGCTAAACTCCAATGTTCTAGGGCCTGCAAAAACCAACAACTTGAAAATTGAAAAGGCGAAACAACAAAACTGCAAAGTGCAAAAAGAGAAATGGAAGAACAGGATAGCAAGAGGACAGAAGGAGCAATAGAAGCGATGCAGATAATTAACCCTAGAACGCCACGATTGGACAGGAAAAAAGAAAGGCTAGCAAAGCCCAAAAAGGTAACCGCCAAGGAGTGGTACTATAATCTCAATCCCTAATAAGGAATGCGTGCAACCAAACAGAGTGTATCTCTGAGTGTTAACGAGGGGCGAGAACACGGAGAGAAGAAGCAAAGCTAATGTGGGTGAGGAGGTGGGAGTTTGAGCTCTTTAGGGGAAGACAAAATTAGGGTTTTTGATTTTTTATGCGAACACGGCAGAAATATGAGAGAGGAGGCGGAGGCGTAGCTTCTGCTAATTTTGGATGCCTGGAAAACGAAACGTATGAACAATACCCTTTCCTTTCTTTATTTTATAAAACTTCAAAAAATATCTTCTAATTCTACCTCCAATCGGTCTCTTCCACTGGAGCAGTTCATATAATTCTATTAGCTCTAGTAGACGCTTATACGCATAAGATACAGTGGTCCACCTTCTATTGAAATTATTTCTCAGATTTGCACGTGTATTTTTTCATATAATAGTAGACTTATAGATAGGATTTTAAGTATATAGTAGAAGAAAAGAAATCGAGTAGACACTAACTAGCCCCTTCACTTGCTCTTTCTAGGTGGGATGAGGTTTGGGTTTTTAGCTTTGAATCTAAATATAACTTGTTAATTAAGAAATTTGGTCGTTTGACCACGTAACCTACAAACGTATAATCAGAACAAAAGATGGATAATCTTTATTTGTTCGAAAAAAATAAATCAAATAATAGATAGGAAAATCAATCGTGTTGTTTGTTCCCATGTTTCGGCCACTTGTCTTCAAAAAGGACGTCAAGTTGTATGTAAATTACCATTTACCCCGCATCAAATAAACAGTTTCTTGAAAATAAGCGGTATTGTGTCCACTCGACAGGACAGCATTCAGTTGTTGAAACTTTTTCTGTTTAGTTCTTAGACTGCCAACAAAATAGAAAGAAACTAAAAATTAAATAAACATATAAAATAAGGTTTAAACAGTATATCGTTATAAAATTAGTTAAATAATTTAAATATAATCGAAACATATTTTTTATTTATCAAAAAATTTAATTAAAAAATTTAAATGAACATTAATTTATTAATTTATAAAAAATTGATCGATAATTATTAAAATAAATTAAATAGAAAAGTTAAAATTGAATTAAAAAATTAGATAGGTTAAGATTTTTACGGCCTAATCAGTTTAATTAGTTGAAAATTTTAGTTATTGGTTATAATTCAGAAAATAAAAAAGTTTGTCACATATTCTCCAATCAAATTGAAGTGTTTAACTTACCAATCAAACCATGTTCCTTTTGTTTTTGATTAATTGCAATTTTTCTCAATTTAAATAATATTTTAATTAATTTTATTAATTAAATAACTTTTGTAGATCAAAGATGAGATTCGGATAAATTCAATAATAAGCATTTTCATTCTTAACTAGGTTAGAAACTTTTTAATTATAATTTTAGACCTTTTAAGGTTAATGACCCTGTTTGGCAATCAACTGATTACATTAGTTGTTAGCTGATAGCTGATTATATCAGCTGATTTGACCAACTAATTATATTAGATGTTTGTCATTTGATGTTTGGTAAAATTAGTTGTTTAGCATTAGCTGTTTATGTGTAAAATGACATATAAGGGTATGATTAAATTTAAAAAATTAAATTAATTTCTAAAACATTCCTAATAAAATTAACTTGAAAAATAATTTTCAAAT
>JANVCL010000002.1:6245786-6267617 GCA_026546855.1 Erythroxylum incrassatum
GTATTCTTTAATTGTTTGTATATATTTTTATATAAATAAATTATTTTTAATATAAATCACATAAAATAAAATAAAATTTATTAAATAATTAATACTAATATTTTTATATAATTAATAATAAAATAATAAATCTCCTGCAATAATCATTTTAATATAAGGGGTATAAAAGTCATTTATTATACATTACATTTCATTCCATCAATCTTTCAAATAATATTTCACTACATCATATTATGAATTCTTCCATTTTTCTCATGCAACTTTTTATTATATTCCATTCCATTTCATCATAAATCATTCTGTTCTCTTCTATTTTATTACATTCCGTTCCATTACTTAATATCCAACCAAACAGGGCCTTAAGGTCTAAGAGATGGAGAAGAAAAGGGCTGAGAAGTTAGTGCTTAGAGTCAAATTATAAAAATTTTGTGGCCAAATTAAATTGAAATATAGTATTTAATGAAACCTATCAAAAAAATCAATTAAATCCTTTACTTAAATACAATAAGCATCTAGTTGCTACAACTTTTATTGATCTTTTCATATATAATATATATTTTAAATTAGATTATGAAATACGTCTGTTGAAAATTTTGAATGAATTTTGTAAATGAAGTTAAAGTTGTTTACTATGTTTTTCTTTTAGAATAATGTTACTTTCACTTTGATAAATATCACATTGGTTACTTACACATCTCTCTTTCAGCTCTATCAAGTGCTCACTTTTGGTGACTCGTAAGCAAAAATCAGGATAATCAGCTTGGTACATATAATTGGGCGGATAGGATGTACCAATGGCTAAACCTTTAGGTGAATGATAAACATCTCGGGTTTTCCCAACTTCAGCCATGTGAAATTGCAGATCTTGTAGTTAGTGGTAGAGCTAAAGTTGGTGAATTTAGTTAAAGCTCGAAAGAAATTCAGAAACTGTGTTTATATTTCAAGCTGGTTTGGCCTTAATGATTCTACGAAAACCAATTTATTGACCTGAAAAGTTGTTAGACTGGGTATAAAAATAAAAGAATATATACACGCTGTTTGATTCTAGATATGATTAAACCAAAATTTCAAATAAAAAATATTAAAACATGACTATTATAATCTTGCTCCAAAAGGTTGAATTCCCAACCCCAAGGGCTCCCAGTCGCAGGCTCGACCACCGCTGAAGGATTGAATCACGGTATAATCTTAATCAGCCCCCTAACAGAGTGGTCCATTGCCTCCCGTTACCGGGAATCGAACCTAGAACCTTGCTCCAATTGACCTTGCTAGATGGCCAACCAAGCTACCCGTGCGGGCTGACTATTATAATCTGTCTAATATGATAATTGTTATTAGAATGATTTATTATAAATATACTCATGTTGATTACTTCATGTCTTAAATAATCACAAAATTTAAAATTGTTTTCCTCGTGGGTTAAGAATTGTTAGTTATTTCAAATAATTAATTATAGGTTGTTTGCAATAATAGCATTCATTTAATTATGAGTAATTAAATTCAAGTGGGAATGGATATCATATTAGACAGGACTATCTTAGCCTGTCTAATATGATAATTGTTATTAGAATGATTTATTATAAATATACACATGAAGTTGATTCCTTCATGTCTTAAATAATCACAAAATTAAATTTGTTTTCCTTGTTGGTTAAGAATTGTTAATCATTTCAAATAATTAATTAATACTTAATAATTAATTATAGGTTGTTTGCAATAATAGAATTCATTTAATTATGACTAATTAAAATCAAGTGGGAATGGATAAGCACCAAGTCTCCCCTCCCTTATTATAAATTAGCCAATGTATAGAAGTTGACCATATCGATTTTGAAGGGATAGGAAATTGCTTTCGATATAAGCAAAGCAGAAAAAAATATGACCCAAGAATGATAATACGATTAAAAAAATAATGTCATGACTTCTGATACGCTCCACGAAGTCTGATTAAAAAATAATGTCGTGAACTGATGATACGGTCCACGAAATCTGAACAACTCAAACCTCTGCCTGCATTCTGATACGGTCCACGAAATCTGAACAACTCAAACCACTGCCTTCACGTTATACAACGCAGAAGGGGTTATTTTTAACGATGAAAGGAAGAGACTGACAGGTTCACAAAATTCCTTCCGTATCTCTACTTATGGACAATTTTGTCACTTCCTGTAAAGTTCGATGATCATTAATTGTATTTTTTGATTTTTTAATAGTTTATCGGTTAAGTTATATAATTTATTTCAGATAGAAATAATAAAATAGCTCAATAAATGATCTAAATCAATAGATCAAAATTAAGGAAAAAATGAATCTCGATTAATGTGAACCGAACCCATATTGAGCTTAAGATGAAAAAGTTCTATATAGAAGTTATATATAAAGGTTAAGGTCTCCTGCAGTTACTTATATCATTTATAAGCATACAGATTTTTTGATCTATTAAGAGTACTCACGTTTTGATTAACCACGTGTCGGTGAACAATTCCCATAAAGGTCCCGAAAGATTGGAACTCATTTTGGCCACGAAAACTACTTAAGAATTTGAGATAGAACCAAAATCAAGTATTTCACATTTTCTTAATTTTTAACCATTTCATGAACGATCCAAGACACGTAATAAGGTCTATGCTACGTGTTATACGTGGTATCAGAGCAGTTATGTAATTGGGTTGCCAGAAATGAAGGTTTTTTTTTTGTTTTCATCCGTTAAGTTTTCATTATTTTTTGATTTGTTTTACCTTTTTTTTTTGCATATATGATTATATGAAAGTAGTATATATGAGGTTA
The DNA here is from genome assembly GCA_026546855.1 of Erythroxylum incrassatum. Lineage (NCBI taxonomy): Eukaryota > Viridiplantae > Streptophyta > Magnoliopsida > Malpighiales > Erythroxylaceae > Erythroxylum > Erythroxylum incrassatum. The sequence goes on from JANVCL010000002.1 coordinate 6,248,574, forward strand.
GCTATGAAAAAAGGGTCGAAAACGGGCCAAAAAGTGCAAAAAACTGATCCCCCTCCCTGTCGGAGGGCGATTGCACTGTCAGGTGCTCAACAGTGCTACAATAACCACTAGAGGGAGGTTTAGTTTGCATGTGCAACGTCCTCCCACTTGTCTCCACGGGGTGACGGATGAGTGCTGCATGTGCCTCATGTGACCCGTTCTCCCACGGGGTAACTGCGAGCGTAGGGGTGCAGGTGGGCGCTTGCAGCGTTTGGTGAGTCTGGGCCCCTTCCATGCACGTATATGACGTCGGGTTGGCGTCATCACACAGCGCGGTTCTAACGCCAGCACCAAAAAGGAAAAATTTGCAGAATTTCCGTAAAGTTGCCCCAGGTCCTTTTTGGGTCAATTTTCAGGTTGGGAGAATTTTTAAAGTGATTTTTCAATTTTTTGGGTTTATTACGTTGGTAATTGGATTCCAGAAAAAGGTTTTAAAGCTTTTTAAGTTGATTTTGAGCAAATTTTCATGCTTAGAATTGCACATAAGAGAGACACTTAAGGTTCCGTGTCTCATGTGGTAGTTTCGGTATTTGGGAAAGCACAATAGTCACTCTTATTGAGAATTTTAAGATAAAAGTCTCAAATAAAATTTAAAGACAATATTTTCAGGACCAGTGTGTGATTATTCGACTGTGCATTTGGTTTTTGCATTTATAGCTGATTTTCACATACATTATGATTATATAGAATGTGAGGATAACATAAGGATGCATCCCTTGTGTTTGTAGACCTTCTAGGATATTGATGAAGATTTAGTCACCAAAGTGACCTTTCAAGTTAGTATTTTGGATTGTTCTGCTCACATGTCAGGAGATTTCTCTGGTCTTATGTTTGGTTATTCTGCTTAAAGATATTGACCTTATATAGGGTTTTGAGATAAAGACATTAGATTGAGGAAAGTCATTTGTTAAATGATCTATTCTCCCAAAGGTGGTAGTGTAGTAAGAGTTGATGGTTTGTACTCTAATCGCCTTTTATGTGAGGGTCTAATTGCATGTATTGTATATTCAGCCTAAAAGTGTTTCATAATATATGTGATCAGATTCTCAGTATAGATATTGCTTTAATGCTTTTAGTATCACTGTTATCCTGCATTTATGCTGATATTTACATTGTCTTTTTTTATTTTGCAGTCACATTTTTTTGTAATCAACAATGTTGTTACGATTAAGACCTTAATTGATTTCAATTTCAAAAAAAGGAAGAAGAATGTTGAGTTTGCCTTGGAGATGGTCGACATGAACATGGCAATGCATATAGAGAGACCTTCTCCACTCACTGATATCAGTTCAGAAGCTGACAAGGCGACTATGGCAATCTGGGAGCGGTCAAATTGGATGTGTTATTAGACCATCAGACGGTCGATGTCGGATCATCTACTTAGTGGATTACCAGATATGGTTATAGCAAAGGACTTTATGGACAATATTTTCTAGAGTTACAAGGTGTCTTCCCATAAGGAGTAGAGCACCTTGATTAAAGAGCTATTCTCTATGAGGTACATAGGAGGAGACGTCAAAGAGTACATTATCAAGATGGTTTACCTTCAAAGTAAACTAAAGACATTTGATGTACCTATTCCCGACACACTCATATTGCATCAGACACTTAATACTCTCCCTCAAGAGTTTGAGATGTTGGTGACAACATACATCTCTTAAGATGAGGCCTAGGATATCAATGCCCTGATTTCCTGGTGTGCTACAGCTGAGTAGAAGTTTAAGGGTTCCCCTCATAGAGCCCTGTATGCAGCTACTAAAGGTAAAGGAAAGGCAAAGCCTATATAATTTAAGGGTAAGGGTAAGAAACTCAAACCCTCTCCACAAATTTAGATTGGACAATCTATCATTTTCAAGGGCGCATATGACATGAAGAGTATGAGATGCTTCTTCTATAAGAAGAAGGGGCATAAGAAAGCTGATTGCCTAAAGTACAAACTTTGGAAGGTTAAACAGGAACTTTCAGGTAACCCCTTGGCCTACATGATTCATGAATCCAACTCAGCTATAGTCACCTCAAGTTCTTGGTGGCTAGATAGTGGAGCTTCTAATCATATTGTTTCCACAATGCAGGGGTTCATATCTGCGAGAAGGTAAACTAAATGAGAGGAGAAGCTAATAGTCGACAACAATGAAGAGGTGGACGTTTTGTATGTAGGGGGTGTAGGTTTGAACCTTGATACGATTTTTGTACTGGTTTTGCGAGACACATTTTATATACTGTCTTTTAGACGGAACTTGATCTCTGTATTAGTTTTGGATAACGAGGGTTATCATCTTGTATTTGATATTTCGGTTGTAAATATTTCTATAAATGCAAGACATATTGGAACTACCTTATTAGCCTGCGGATTATATAGAATGTGTCTTACTCCTAACAAAATATATGCCTTTTCTTATATTATCGAACCTATTACCCGAAAGAGAGCCTTCATAAAATAAACATCGTACATGTTGTAGCATAAACGTCTTATCTCTAGGGAGAGGGATGAGAGATTAATAAAGGATAACATTCTCCTAACTCTGGACTTCAGTGATTTGGAAACATGTATAGATTATTGCAGGGATAAGTTGACCAAGATAAAGAAAAAAGGGTCAATTCATGCTTCTGGTTTATTGGACCTCATACATACAAATGGTAGTAGTCCCTATACAGTCACGTTATGCAATGCTAGATATTTTCTGACGTTTAGAGACGATTATTCCTACTATTGCTATGTGTTCTTACATAAGGAAAAGTCTTAAGTTCTTGATAATTTCAAGATATTTAAGACTGAGGTTGAGAACCATTTGGAAAAATCAATAAAGATTGTCATATTTGACAAGGAAGGGGAATACTATGGCAAACATGAAATTTCAGGACAAGAAAAGGGTCCTTTTGCAAGGTATTTTGGAATCAGTTGGAATAGTGACTCAGTTCACTATGTCAAGTAGTCCTAAGTAAAATGGTGTGACCGAAAGGTGTAATCGTACCGTAAAGGACATGATGAGTTCAATGTAGAGCAGAACTAACCTACTCGAATACCTTTGAGGTGAAGCCATCAAGACGACATTGCATATCTTGAATAAAGTCTTAAGTAAGTCAATACTTAAGACGCCTTTTGAACTCTGGGTTGGTATGAAACCAGGCCTTGCACTCATTTATATGCGGGTCTGCCTTGTTGAGGTACAATTATATAATCCTAATGAGAGCAAATTACGACCTTGTTTCACTCATTGCTATCAAGTAGGATATACCAATCAATCTAAGGGTTACATATTTTACTGTAGAGAAAGAGGGGCCAGAATAGTGGAATCACAGAAGGCTAAGTTTCTAGAATACGATGTCCATGATGAGGAAGGATCCTCACACCCTCCAAGAGATAGTAGGAAGAATACTACGATTATTTCGTATCCGCCTCTCATACAGTCAGGTCCAGTGGATGAAAGTCCAAGTATAAGGTCCATGCAAACACAGGGACCTATACCTGCTCAGGAAGAGGTTCCTAAGGTACAAGAACTTATGCAGTTGCGAAGATCCACTAGAGTGAGGCAACCTGCAATCTTATTAGATTATATAGTTTATTTGAGTGAACAAGGCTATGATATAGGATATGTTGTAGATCTAGTTACTTTTACAGAAACCATTTTTGGACCCATGCAGACTTGTGGTGGGAAGCGGTGAAGGATGAGAAGCAATCTATGAGGCATAATAAGGTATGAGAGATGGTTAATTTACCTCAACATTGAAGGCCTGTCAATAGCAAATGGCTATTTAAGACCAAGAAGGACATACAGGGGCAAGTTGAGTAGTTCAAGGCATGGTTAATTGCCAGGGGATTCACCCAGAGAGAAGCAGTTGACTTTAATGTTACCTTCTCTCCTGTATCCTCGAAGGATGTGTTTAGAGTAATTATGACAATAGTAGCTCCTTATGATATGGAGCTATATCAGATAGGTAATAAAACCACTTTTCTAAATGGTGACCTTTATGAGGAGATCTATATGGAGCAATCTAAAGGATTTCAAGATCAAGGTGCAATTTAAAAAGTTTGTAAGTTGAATAAATCAATATACGGTCTAAAACAAGCTTCCAAACAATGGCACCTAAAGTTTGATAAGGTTTTGACTTTGTTCAGCTTTGTGGAAAACAAAGTTGAATGATGCTTATACTATAAGATTAGGGGCAGGAAAGTTATCTTCCTATTACTGTATGTGGATGATATCTTTCTCGCGTCAAATGATTTAACCATGTTGCATGAGGTGAAGTAACTTTTGGCTAAACACTTTGACAAGAAGGATTTAAGTGATACATCTTTTGTCCTTGAGATATAGATTCATCGGGAAAGATCTTAACATTCATTGAGCCTCTTATAAAAAGCATACGTTGAGGGTGTTACAAAGGTTTAATATGGTTGAATGTAGATCTGTTGTAGCACCTGTCTCTCATAGTGAGAGATTATCTTTGGCACATTGTCAAAAAAATGAAGTTGAAAGAGAGGCTATAAGGAATGTTCCTATTTTAGTGCAATTGGTAGACTAATGTAGGCTCAGGTGTGCACTAACTGGACATTGCATTTGCTGTTGGACTACTAGGTCGTTATCTAGCTAACCTAGTTGTAGACCATTGAAATGTAGTTAAGCGAGCATTGAGATACCTAAAGGGTACCAAGGATTATACGTTGACATACATAACAGTTAATGATTTAAACTTCACAGGATATACAGACTCTGATTTTGCTATGTGCTTGGATGATTGCAAATCCACTTCAAGGTACATTTTTATATTGGCAAGGTAGGATCATGGAAGAGTGGCAAGCAGACACTGGTAATTTTCTCGACCATGCATGCAAAATTTGTTCCATGTTATGGAGCTGTTACACAGGTGGTTTGGCTTAGAAACTTAATTTCTAAGTTATCTATTATAGATTTGGTAGCTAGACCCATTCGGTTGTATTGTGATAATCTTGTTGCAGTTTTGTTCAGTAATAAAAATAAGAATATCATAGGCTCTAAGCATTTAGAGGTCAAATACTTGACCATAAAGGAGTTGAATTAAAAAGGTGACATTAAAGTGGAGCATATCAGGACTGAGGAAATGTTAGCCAATTCATTAACTAAAGGGCTTCGCCCACTAGTATTTGTTAAACATGTATCTAGTATATGCATGTTGAGGTCCTCAGATAGTAGTAGTTAGGGATCATCGTATTTGCTCCTTAAATGTTTATACATTTTGATGTATTATGATATTATGATTATTTATTAATATAGATGATCATCTGTTTATCCTCAGTAATAACTGTTCTTATGTATAGTCATAATATATATCAAAATCTTAAGATTTGTGTTGATCTTAAGCATTTTAAAGGTCATTGGGCATATATAAGGATTGACTTTGAGCCTATGTCATTTAGACACATACAGTTTAGTATGCATATCCATAAAATTGACAAGACATAGGGGATATAAGGTTTAATCCCATAAGGGTTCTCTAATACAATTTAACATTTAGTGAGAGAAAACAAGTTTTCTCTAATGTTGTTTAGCATTTGGTGATAGAAAACATGATTTAACATGACATATATGTTTGATATTTTTTGGTATTGAAAGCCTTACAGGATGAAGTGTTGGACTTTCATTATCTTTAGATCTATTTTTTTTACTTTTAAATTTGGTACCAATACAGTAGTGTGACTTAATCGAGTTTTCAAACTTGAGCCAAAACTACAATTAATAATTCTCCCCCGGGGGAGAATGTTGGACAATTTTGTCATTTTCCATAAAGTTAGACAACTATTAATTGTATTTTTTATTTTTTAAATAACTTATTGGTTAAGTTACATAATTTGATCCAGATAAAGGTGATAAAGTGACCCAACAAATGATCTAAATCAACGGGTCGAAGTCTGGGAGAAAAATAGGTTCCGATTAGTGTAGGCCGGATCCATATCGGGCCTATGATGGGGAAGCCCGATATGGAAGCTATATATAAAAGTTAAGGTCTCTTGCAGTTGCTCATATCATTTGTAAGCATACGGATTCTCTGTCCCATTAAAAGTGCTTATGTTTTGAGAAAATTGCAGAATCGGTGAATGATTCCTGTGAAGGTCCCGAAAGATTGAACCTCGTTTTGGCCACGAAAACTGCTTTAAAATTTGAGATGGAACCAAAATCAGGTATTTCGCATTTCCTTCGTTTTTAACCCTTTCATGAACGATCCAGGACACATAATAAGTCTATGCTACATAGTACATCCACGTGACAGGTTCACAAAGTCGATGCTAATATAGTTTAATACCTTCAAATTTTATAAGGTTTTCGTCATCGTGGAGTATATATATACATAACCCCTCTTGGTTTGAAATTCTTCATAATTAATGAAGAGTATTCCACTAATAAGACTCTAATTGATCATTGATTTATTAGCATTGTATATCATGAACCTAAAGGAATCATTATATAATTTTATGTAAAACTTGATAAGAATGAACATATTATTCTAATTATTCATTGATGCAATAATGTTGTATATAATGACTTGGAAGAAATCATCCTATATCTTTATGTAGAACTTAATATTTACTTACGAAGTGAAAGAAGGGATGTCCTTATAATAGCAGTTAACAAAATAATTGACTAAAGTCTGATTACTTTATGAATAAACATGTCTTAAGAATGTTAAGGACTAATGATTAAAAAATAATGCCATGAACTTCTGATATTGTCAACAACTCAAGCCTCTTACTTCACATATACAACATAGAAGAGGTTAGTTTTAAAGACGAAAGGAAGAGCACGAAGAGAAAATAAAATTCCTTCCATATCTCTGAGTGTCATGTTCATATCGATTGTTATCAAATACCATAAGGACTAAGCCTTTATTTGGTTGGGTTTATATCAGTAGAGCTTTTGTCAATAGAGCTTTTTTTGTAGAACCTTTTTTAGAAAAACTTTTATAAGAAGCCAGTTGACTGTTTAACTGTTATTTAAAAAAGAGCTTTTTTGAAAGAGCATCGTACAGTAGACTGTTTGTCAACATAAAAATAAAAAGCACTTTTAATTTTAATTATATTTTATTTTGTAATAAAAATTATTTATGCATATAAATATTACTTAAAGTATATTAAACAATATACAAAGCACAATATATTGATTATTATATAATTTTAAACTATATGAAACATAAATGAAAAATATCTAACCAAATATTTTATATGGATTATAACATAAGTAAAACTAATATAAAAATAAATATTAAAACATATAAAAAAGTCAAAAAACGGGTTTACAAGATAAAATTTGAAGATGTGTTTGTGGGTATTGTGATAATTATACGTAAAATATAAAGATAAAAGAAACTAAAAAAGAAACTCATTAATTAATCTAAAAAATTTACCCAAAAAATCTAGTCGAGAAGATTTTTTTGAGAAACTCCAAATTTAAACTTATTAAAAAGCTGTATTTTAATTACAAAAAAAGTCATATATATTAAAAAATATATTTATTTTATTTTATTCTTCGACCCACTTGGCCTTTTGATTTTGTCGGTCGACCAAAGGCGAATTGATAAATTATATTATAGAAGAGATATGGAGAGGAATGCTAAAGTGTGTTGTAGTCACATGAATTAAGTATTCACCACTAAATCCACAAACACAGTGAATGATGTAAGAAACCTGCAAATACCACAATATTATAGACAATACCTACAAGACGAGTTTATGTCAGACACAGTGAAGGGAATGAACACATACGACGAGAATGAGGTGTATGTATGTCTATGGAGTGGCATCGATGTCACCGTTTCGCTTCTCGTTTACGTCACTTCATCATAGAAAGTCTTCTGATGATGATCACGATGATGAGTAGATGAGATTGCAGTCTACGTTTTATAGCAATAATATATAGCCCTACGTGTGTGTGTGTGTGTACGTTAAGAAAAGTTGATGACAGCAAATGCTGGGACTTGGTTGGTTTGTTTGTCACTGTCCGGATTCATCAAATCATCAAAGTTGTAATATGATTAGCTTTCTATATATATATATGTTGTATTTGTATATCCATTCCACCTGCACCAGCGTTTGATCTCCTCAATGGCTCATCTCTTGCCATCTGAGAAGAAGAAGTTCAACTTCAGATGTTGGGGTGAGGGAACTACTAGTAATAGTAGTACGACACCTGCTATGGTAATATCATTGATACTGTTGGTGTTAGCCAACGATGCGACGGCCGGTGGAGCTCGACAACTCATTTCAACCAATACAATCAAGAGACCATCTCCTTCAATAACATCAGGTGGACCATCTTTTGTGAAGGTGATTGACAGAAGGAAAGCAATTGAGAATGGCCTTGGTCTAACTCCCCAAATGGGGTAACTTTTACTTCCTTTTCTTTTCTGTTTCGCGTTGTGTTTCATTCTTATATGCATCATACTTACCATGTAATGTCTTCTTAGTAAATGTAATCCCACCCAATTTAGTTAAAACATTTGGTTCTAAGTGAAACACTTCCAAGAAGGCAAAAGACACGTCTTTCCTTATGAAAAACAACTAACCAATCCCAAAACCAAACATTCTGATACATTGGTATAAATAGTATTTGGAAACTCAAGGCAGTAGTATCCACAAGCAATTATTTTCAGTAGGTTTTATTTTTCTTTCTAATTTTTGGGTTTCATCTGGGGTGTTGTTGCTGGTGGTGGAAGATCAGATGGAGTAGCTGGAATCATTTTGCCTGCCAAATCAATGAGACTATTATTAAGGAAACGGGTACATTATGAACTTCTCAGAAATACAATTTCGTTTATTTATGTTTCTGTTAAACCAAACAAAAAAAGTAATTATTTCCTCTGTTTCACATCTTATTATCAATGCATAGTTTCTCTGTGATGTATACTTTTAACAGCTGATGCACTGGTCTCAAGTGGTCTGTCTGCTGTAGGATACGAGTATGTAAATATAGGTAAGTATTAATTATGGTACATCTTTACTGTACTTATATACTGTATAAAGGATAAAAATGATTCCTTTTTTTTGTTCATCTGCTCAAGATGACTGCTGGGCCGAGCTAAACAGAGATTCTGAGGTATTTTTTTTAATTATTATTGACATCTTTGTTTTCTTTTCATCTTCAGTTAGTTTGTAATTTTCAATACTTTGGATCAGAGACCAAAAGAAAATAAAAATGCTGGAACTTCTCTTTATTGTAATGTTGGTCTCGTCCTTCGTCTGGTATATCATGAACTAGTGCATGGTTTGGACCTGTAAAAGATGAATCTTCACGTTGATTTCTTGTTCTTGCTAGCTCAAAACATCAAGAGTTTAGACTAACGATAAGGAGGTTGGAGTACTTCTGCAATACCCATTTAACCTCATGAAAATTTTCTTTTGTTATTGACAGGGAAATTTTGTGGCTAAAGCTGCAACATTTCCTTCAGGCATTAAGGCACTTGCAGACTATGTTCATAGTAAGGGACTCAAGCTTGGAATTTACTCCGACGCAGGGTACGTAATTTCCTTCACACTAACAATTTAGATCGCCATTCAACCTTCGTTTTGCCGACCAATTGTTTTAGTTGAAAACGTTTACCTGTCAGGACACAAACTTGCAGCAAGAGCATGCCCGGCTCACTTGGCTACGAGGAGCGGGATGCCAATACTTTTGCCTCATGGGTAAGTTTGCTTCTTCCAGTTTTCAGATGCAGGGGAAGAACTAATACGAGTGTAGACGACTGTTTTTTCCTTTCCAACAATCACTTCAGTAAATGGTTGTTGTTCCTTTTTTGTTCATGAAACTCAGGATTTCATCAATCATTAGTAACTTTATGCAGGGAATTGATTATCTGAAGTATGACAACTGCAATGATAATTCTATAAGCCCTAAAGAAAGGTAATCTTGATCTACTTATTGGTCCACTAACTGTACAAAAGTAGGAAGTGTCATGGTAGGGAAGGTGAGATTTCATCTGGTAGCAAGATAAGAAGTTTATATGCTGTTATGGATAGGTATCCAAAGATGACTAAGGCTTTATTGAACTCTGGGAGGCCCATATTTTTTTCTCTATGTGAATGGTAAGTGAAATTTATCTTCAGAATTAGGAGAAATTTCGTCTTCTTGACACCAAAAAGAACAAACAAGAAAAAGAAACAATACTAACACCAGTTCCATTCTTGTTCATCCTTCCTTTAAATGTTTGGTGATATAGGGGTCAAGAAGATCCAGCAACTTGGGCAGCAAGTGTAGGTAACAGTTGGAGAACAACTGGGGATATTGAAGACAAATGGAATAGGTAAATAAAATGAGCCTATTCAAGCTTCTCCTAACGCATTCACAATATGGAAATCAAGGGAGTTGGCATTTGACTGTTATAGGTCTTATGAGAGAACCAACCTCAAAAGCTAGCTTGAAGGGTGGGAGAGCTCATAAGCCTATAAACTCCACATTCATTCCTTTTATTACCGATGTGGGATAAACTCCACATTCATTCCTTTTATTACTGATGTGGGACATTTTAAACCGTAACATATCTTATGCAAAATAGATATCATAAACCCAGACCTTACTATTCAAGACAAGCCCTTAAAACATGTTACTCCAGCAATGGAAGCCCAATTTAGAAAACATGTGAACACTTTATTGGATCTTGGAGTAATAAGACCATCAAATTCAAGGCATCGAACAATGGCTATGATGGTTTGTTCAGGAACATCAATAGATCCCAAGACAGGAGAAACTAAGCATGGAAAAGAAAGAATGGTGTTTGATTACAGGAGGCTGAATGACAATACGTATAAAGATCAATATTCGCTACCAGGAATCAATACTATTATCAAGAAAATTGGTAATAGTCAGATATACAGCAAATTCGATCTAAAAAGCGGATTTCACCAAATCGCAATGGATCCTGAATCAATTCCATGGACAGCATTCATAGTTCCTGATGGGCTTTATGAATGGCTTGTGATGCCATTTGGACTCAAAAATGCACCAGCCATATTTCAGAGAAAAATGGATCAATGTTTCAAAGGACATGAAAGGTACATTGCAGCTTACATTGATGATATTCTAATATTTTCAGATTCTGAATATGAGCACAGAAAACATCTACAGATATTTTTTGATATCTGTACTCGATATGGATTAATCCTATCAAAAGAAAAAATGATAGTGGGAGTATCTGAAGTGGAATTCCTTGGAGCAACTATAGGAAACAGAAAAATAAAGCTTCAGCCACATATTATAAAGAAACTATCTGAATTTCCCGAAGAAAAATTGAAAGAAAAGAAAGGTTTGAGATCATGGCTAGGAATCTTAAACTATGCAAGGAGTTATATTCCAAAACTTGGAATATTAGTTGGGCCACTTTACAATAAAACAGCACCAAACGCGGATAAGAGGATGAGCCCAATGGACTGGGAAATAGTAAGAAAAATCAAGAAGATGGTCAATAATCTACCAGAGTTACAATTACCACCACAGGGAGTTTATATTATCATTGAAACAGACGGATGTATGGAAGGATGGGGTGGAATTGCAAAGTGGAAAAAGGATAAAGGTGGACCAAGAAGTGAAGAGCAAGTATTTGCATATGCAAGCGGAAAATTTGACACCATCAAGTCAACCATTGATGCTGAAATTGCAGCGTGCATTAATACCTTGAATGCATTTAAGATCCATTATTTGGATCAAAAAGAAATAACCCTTCGAACTGATTGCCAAGCTATTATTAGTTTTTACAATAAGCAATCACAGAATAAGCCATCCAGAGTTCGTTGGATTAACTTTGTTGACTTTCTTACAGGAACTGGTGTACAAATCAATTTAGAGCATATTGACGGAAAAAGAAATTTACTTGCAGATCAGTTATCCAGGATTGCTCTAAAGCTTGTGATATGGAACGAAAAGACAAACAAATTATGCAAGAAAGAAGAGGAAGTCGCTACAAGAAGCCCTACACATCACTCAATGATTTATACTTGCGACAATTTGAGAGAAGATCAGAATCAGATACTGAAGGTTCTGCCGAAAGCTCTGGAAGAACTAGAGGAACTACCAGACATGAAAAAGGAACAAGCTCAAATCCTGCTAAGGGAAACCTTGCAGGATATGTTCAAATAAAAGAGCTGGTACAAAGGGCAACCAGCCCAACAAAGAAACGGGCCTCACCGATACAACATGAGGAAGAATACTGTCGATTCGGTAAGACACAACTACCGATACTGGACTCAAAAGATCCAAAGGCATATAGACCATTAGAAAATTTGCCACTGGACAAGCAACAAAAATGTTTGCTTGATGCTATTTGGAAAGCAAATACAAGTGGGCAAAAACATCGAGCCTGTTGCGCGTTGCAATATTACTTCAGTAAAATTATGACACCACCAGCAGGTAAGAATTACTCATATTATGCTTTGATTAATGGTCCAGATAGGGGAATATACTGCTATTATTCAACCCTAATGAAGAAATCCATGAAGCTTGCTAAACCGCATTTTAAGGGTTTTTATGCCTTTAATGATGCACTTGATTATATGCTACAACATATCGATTTTGAGCTTGATGAAGAAATATTCGTCGAAAAAGAACCAAGAGAAGGACCTTTGTGTGAAGTATATGATCAAGAAATCATACGATTACAACAAGAAATTGAAGAACACTTGGAAACAATCCAAGAGTTACAGAAAGAACAAAAGGCAGAAGAAGAAGAATTTGATAGTCACGGTCAACAAGGAAGGCAATTTTATCAAGTTTATCAAGAGCAGGAATCGGACGAAGAGAAGCGTAATCCACGTTCTCAAAAGTGGACAGCTGGATCCAGATCATTAAGGCCACAAACAAGGAACCGTCCAACGCATCAGTCTCATGTCAGTCAGAAATGGCCGACAAAAGAAAAGTGACAGTCACAGCTGTCAAAGAAAAAGAAGATTCCTTTGGACTCTTCTAATAATAGGTGTGCAATTATTATATCTTTAATTTTCAGACGCACACTTGGCGTCTTTTTATAATGGAGTAACTGTTTTCTCCATTATTGATTTATGCTTTGTCAAAAGTAGGACGAATAATTGTACGACTTGCATCAATTGTCTACGAGGGCCCATTGAGCACCCGGATTGATGAGTCACCTACAATTATTAATCCTCTATATAAGAAAGCCTTGTATGTCTTAAGAGAGCACCTCAGAAGCGATAATAAGCTCTGAAACTCTCAAATACTCTTGTAGAAATCTTTCATGTGTGCAATAAAATTTTCAGTACTACTCTGATTCAGTGTTACTCTGAGCGATAATCCGCACTCTAAAAGTGTCTCGCAAAAGATCATTAACTGGGAACCCTCCCTCGTCGTTCTTTTCTTGGTATCAGAGCAAGGTATGAGTAACTAAATTATTTAAGTTTGACTGTTTATTTAAGATTGATAATATTGTTTAGAGTCCTTATTTATAACTTTTAAGTTTTATTGCTTCTATGGAAAGGCTAAGTGGTAAAGAAAAATGTCTGGATATTTTGATAAATGAAGAAGCTTAAATGATATGATAAACTATACTCGAAGAGCAGACAAACGCTTTCGAAGTATAATTATCAGGCAGGAAGACAGGATTGAGGAAATTAGACGTGTATTGGAAAATCCAGTCCTGAACGTAAGCATAGATGATCCCAAGTTCAGAGAAGCAGAAGATATTAAGCAACAAGCTTATTATCTATTAGGAGAAACAAAATACCTTGTAAGAGAAGCCAGAGAGGATAAGAAAGCTATCAATGAGAGGCAAAGGTATTATGAGCGAAAAATGCAACTCCTAATAGACTGAATGTTCTATTATTGTACTATTTGTGTTTTCTGAAATAAAAGCAAGTAGATATGCCGTGCGGATTAATAAAGAACAAAAGTAGAGTACCTGTTTGAAGCCGTGTGAAGGCGTGTTAAAGGGAAATTGAGTTCGAAATCCAAAACAGGAAATTACTTGTTTTTATTAAGAAGATTATGAGTAGTAGTGGATTGAAAAATTCAGTTGAACAATATTGGGAAAATAGAAAAAGCCTGGAATATCTGGACTTAGCAACTGAACCTCTTAACGCCAAAGAATCCATAGAAGGAATAGAATTTTCTTGTTATAAAAAGGGTTTTAAACATGTTTATCATTCTGACAATAGACAGTTGAACTTATTGTGTGATTTGCAGTTAAATACCTTGCATAATATAAGTGTGATTTACGATCGTTTAGTTTTACTTTCAAAAGTTTGTCTGAAGCATTTACATAACTTAGAAGAAAAAGTTGAAAAATTAGAAAGCATCGTTTCAATAGAAAATATTGAAAAGAAAATCAGAAAGATTCCATCTAAAGTTGAAGTGATTGAACTAATCAACTCTATAGTTGATCAGCCAAATAAAGCTGAAAAAGAAACCATCCAATTGTCAATACAATTGGAACAGAAAATAGATCGAGTTGAAAGGCTGTTGGAACAGTTAAATCAAAGGATTTGATGTCCTATTTGACTGCTGCATCAGACGAAGACTATAAAGAAGCATTGACGGCAACAGAATTCTTAGGAACACCAGCAGAGGGGTTCAAAAAAATACAAGAAGCAGAAGCACTCTCAAAAGGAATATCCAGTGTGATAAGACAAAACAATAGTGCAATTTATCTGTTGATAAAAGCGCTAAAGAAATTGGAAATATTGGAAACAAAAGTTGCAAGATTAGAAGAAACTCTAATCAAAACAACTAAAGAAAATCCACAGTTCCAAGAGACTCTTGAAAAACTAATTCAAGAAGTCAACAGAATAAAAATTACAGAAAAAGGAGAAACAGCACCTCCAGCTGTTATAAGAAAGTCATATTTCTTTAGAAATCCGCAAGAAATATTTGAAAAGGCAAGATCATCAAAATGAGTAGACCAAGTACAAGCCAATCAAGACCAAGTTTTTCATTTGAAGAACAGAGGTCTGAAAGAAATAAAGGTCTAATTCTTGTAAAGGAATCTGACGAAAGAAATCATTGGGTAACAACTATTGATGATAGGATTAGGGGATATAATCGCTATCGTCAAGCAACAAAGAAAGCAATCAGAAAAATATCTGGACAAAGCAATAAAGGAAAAACAATTGAGATGAATCTTGATCCAGATTATCAGCTACAATTGTCCAATCAGAAGAGAGCTGAAATGGTCCCAACAGAAGTATTATATACTTCTAATTGGCATGAGCCAAAAAATAAAGTCTATCAGCACTATTCGGAGGATGCTCAACTGATCGTCAGAGATGATCAGAAAGAAATGCCAATGATAATGAAAGAATCCTATCAAGCACTAAAAGCAAGTGGATTTGATTATATCCATCTTGGAATGGTAATGATAAGGATCTTTGCATTACACAGAAAATTTGCAGGAGTAAAAGTTCTGATTGTGATCAGAGACAAAAGATTTGGAAGCAATGAAGTTGGAATATTGGGACAAATGGAAATAGACTTGGCACATGGAATGGAACTGGTATACTTTTTGCCAGCACAAATGATGACTATATCCGACTTCTACAAACATATGGAAATAGTTATCAAAACAAAAGGCTATGAGTCATGGGAAGCTGGAGAAGCGAATTTAATAGTTACAAATGGGGTAGTTGGCAGACTAACAAATGTTAGTGCAGCAGCTTTCAAATACAGCAATGAAAATTTGCTGGAATTCCTGGCAACTAATGGTGTCAAAGCACTAGCAGGAAGAAGTTATTCCGCAGAACAATTTAATGGAGAAATATGGAAAATCAAGCCCCCGGGAGAAGGAGAAAATGACTCAGTAATGGCACCAAAAAATGTACAAACATGGGAAAACAAAGACAAAACAGTAAGTCTACGATTTTCTCATTATCAGAATAGAAAGAGGCCAGAAGAAAATGATGATGAAATTGAGGATGAGGATGATGCCGAAATTGACAGAATAATGGTAGCAGTACATAATGTTGTACGTCAACCTTACAAAGTAGTAAAAGAGGAACAAAGATGTATCAACAGAATACTACCAGAACATTTCATCCAGAGTGAAAAAGAGAAAGGAATCATATGGGATCATCTTGGAGATGCAAAATATTGGGTAAAATATACAATTCCCAATGAAGAAAGTCAGGAAATAATTTGTGATGGTTGGGGTGAAGAATTTGAAGATGAGATGGAAAACTCAAAAGAAAATAATACTATACTGGTCTTCAAAGACAATGAGGAATCTGAGAGTGAGGAAGAAATTCCTTGGTATTATGACCCAATGGAGTTATCACAGGAAACGCTAATGATGGCAGAAATGGATTATCCAAAATTAAGACCACAGGAAGATTTAAAGGAAGCTCCAAGCTTGCAAGAAGTCTTTGCTATCAAATCAGCATCAACATCGCAAGTAGTCGATTCAGGATTAAGAATTCCAACTGATTCAAGTATGGGTCCTCCTCAATACCCACCAGCATTACAGCCGCAATCAATTAAAGTTCCTGAAATACGAGAAAGATGGAAGGATTTCAAAGGAAAAAGACTGAACGTATCAAATCAGTGGACATTGCCCTCGGCGCAAGCACAAACAGGTTCTATTTTAGTATTACCATCAGACATCTCGTTATATGAAGACGTGATTTCTAGATGGGAATCTAATAATAAGAATCTAGTTGACCGAATGACGTGGATTGATAATAATGCCAAAGTAACGTACATTGAGAATCTCCTTGGAGAAGTTATGAAGAGAATGTTTCAACAATGGAGATTGGCATATCCACAAGAATATGAGATGCTTGTTGCGGCAGCAGACGATACGCAAATAGTATTCTCTCAAATTAGGAGAATGATTACACTTGAAGATCCGTATCAAGGATCTACAGCATTTCAAGAAAGAGCATATGCAGAGATTGAAAGAATGCAGTGCAAAGAAATTCAGTATCTACCACAATTTATTGAAGAATACATTGATTTGGCCTCAAAAACTGGAAGAGCCTATATGAGTCCAGAATTATCAGAAAAATTCTTCAAGAAATTGCCTGAACTCTATGGAAAAGAAATAGAAGAAGAGTTCAAAAAGAAACACCCAGGTAATACTACTGGTATAATGCCACGAGTACATTTCACGTGGTTATATTTGCAGGAAATGTGCAAAAAGGCTTCAATGCAAAGAGGTTTAAAGGACTTCAATGCTCTATGTAAACAAATACCTATACCAGGGTATTATAAAGAAAATAGGAAGTATGGACTTAGAAAAGCTAAGACATACAAAGGAAAACCTCATGATACTCATATCAGGGTTTTCAAAAGAAAGAAACCTCCTACGCATAAATGTCGATGTTATACATGTGGAGAAGTAGGACACTATGCGAGGGATTGCAAAAATAAAAAGGGAAATATTGCCAGGGTCGCTATGATTAATGAACTACAATTGCCTGAAGACTGGGATGTAGTATCTGTAGACGTAAATGAAGAAGATAGTGATGGAATACTATCTATATCTGAAGGAGAAGATCCTGATACTACTACAGTACTCAAAACTCTGACAATGGACCCAGCAGAGTATTTAATGGTTATAACAGATAATCATGAAATACTCAACAGAAAACTCTATGCGTGGTTAGAGGATGTAAACTTACCACAGCAAATGTCAGAATGTACCCATGAATGGATACATAATACACCAATTGCAGATTACTTTATCGACAAAGATAAATGTAATTATTGCAAAAGCAAAACGTCACCAATGATGAGGATACATTGTCCAATGTGTCTAATGACGGTATGTCCATTCTGTTCAATGCTTTACCTTAATATAAAGGTAGCTAAAAGGTACACAGCATATGTTCCACCATTCTCTAATCGTGACAATATTATTGCTGAAATGAGCAATTATATTGATCAAATACTAGCAGAAAATGCAGTACTAGTTACTGAAAATCAGAGATTAGAGAAAATCACTGACTCATTTCTTGAAAGAGAATTAGATCAGTTAAAGAAATTTGACGAAATACAGCTCAAAAAGGAACTTAGAGCTTCAAATCGAGTCCTTGTCATCAATGATAAGGCAAAAGAAAAAGAAATACCAACATCAGAGTGTCAGCAAAGCGTGGTGGTACCTATTCTCAACAACTTTTCAGTCAAAATTGTCAAAACAGTATCACATGCAAAAATTCCTGATCGAAGGACCTCGGGAGCAGCAGGATTTGACTTATATAGTACTGAGTGTGTGATAATTCCTGGTTTTCAAAGAAAATCAATTTCTACAGGAATCCAGATGGAAATTACGCATGCAAGTATCTATGGAAGGATTGCTGGAAAATCCTCAATGGCAAACAAAGGAATAGATGTAGCTGCGGGAGTTATAGATACAGATTACAGAGGTGTGATCTACGTCATCCTGGTAAATACAAATCCTACTGAATACTTTGTGGATATAGGTGATGCTATTGCTCAAATAATATTTGAGAATTATTCAATTCCACAAATTCAGTTGAATGAAAATTTAACTGAAACAGAAAGAATGACAAGTCCTTTGGATAGAGGAAAGGGTATAGTTGTCTTTAAAAGACAAACAAGGGAAGAACTATACAAAGAAATGGAAAGAAGAGCAAATATATTTGCTATAACAGACGGGAAATCTGAAGGAAAGATTAAAAACCAATTGTACAACTTCACAGTACAATTCAGAATTCCTGGATGTAAAGAATTTCAGCTACGCACTATTCTGGATACAGGAGCAACAAAGTGTTGTGTTAAGTTGGATGCAATTCCAGAAAATGCAAAAGAAAAGATTAGTAACGCAATGGAGATATATGGAATCAATTCCATATTTACAACAGAAAACAAGCTGAAAAATGGGACAATGATTATTGGAAATAATTCATACAGAATACCTTTTACATTCTGTGTCCCTATGAATACTCAGGATGGTATTCAATTTGTTTTAGGATGTAACTTTATACGAGCTCAGCAAGGAGGAATTCGTTTGGAAGGAGATACAGTTACATTCTATAAAAACTTGTCAAAAGTTGCGACAAGTACAGAAACAAGGATTGCTGTAATG
>JANVCL010000002.1:6267717-6291072 GCA_026546855.1 Erythroxylum incrassatum
TACTTACTAATTGCTCCATTTGTTACATAGTAATTTGTCCAATTGCCAATCCATAATTAGTCCATTTGTCAATTAATTTCTAATAGAATTGTCACACTTCTATTTGTCTCTTACTTTTATATTTTTTCCTAGCCTAAAAAAACCCCAAAATTTTCAGAAAAATTTCTAAAATTTTCAAAAATTCCAAAATATTATTAACAGTCTCCAAATAAACTTTTTTACCATCAATAATCCATAATTCACAATTTAATCTCATTTATAAATTCATTTTACCCGAAAAATGTCATGAATGCACGAACAATTATTTGTATATGTCAGAATTCATATGCACATATCAACAAATACTTAATTATGCAAAGCATACGTTACACTAGGATTTCTTAATTTTCTAACCTCTAACATTGGTTGTTACAAATTCTGTCTTTAAGAGTTTCAAATTCTAGTTTGAAGTTGAGTATTATGTATTGTCATGATGTGAGAACAGTCTAAAGTATTTTGTATATAATTTGTAAAATACTGAACCGAATTGTATAAAATTTAGTTTATTAGAAACTTAAGACATGGAGGAACATTTTTTAAGAAGAAGGTGATGCCTAAATACTTCATTTACCTTGTCATAATGACCATGAAAAATTATCCCGAAATTTTGTTTTGAGAAAAAGCTAGAATGATCGATTGAGTGATGAACTTTAAATAAATTTGTATTATTGAGATGTAAACCTAAGTTCAAATTAGACTTATACGAGTTTTGAAGTATGAATGATCATGAGATGAGAATGAAGCAAATATACCCAGGATTGTTATTGAGCATGTATTGTATATAATCCATATATGCATATGTGCAAAAGTGGATACTTATACAATTGTGCAAAGTTGTGATATGTGTAAGTGTATGTTGCATGTTGTAGAAGAGCATTTAGAGCGTCAACATCTAGACGTTGCCGAAACTTCGAGGCAATAGCTATCTGGAGCAAACTGTGAGTAACCTAGATAGTCTCACTTAATAAATTGTTTGTTTTAACTTCTGTATTGAATTATTATGTGATGTGATTATGTTGATTCCAGACATTGAATGTCTAAGGCATATGATGCATGAATTATATACATTGGAAGTACTCATTGTATGTGAATATGACAAAAATAAGTGCACTCGACAATGGTTGAATGTTGGACTTAGGTCCAATGACATGTGAAAGTGAATATGTAAAGTGACTAACTGATCTTATGTGAATTGATACATTTCATTACACGAATGCATGAATAGATAATGACAGTTGTGACCTGAGTAGCCATCGAAAAAGTGCTTAAAGCTTAGAATGTGATTAAGAGCCAAGGCTCGCCATATAATGAGCCCTATATCCCCAACGTATAAGGAACAGTTATCAATGAGCCCAGTGTCCACAATGAATACGGGATAGTTATAGGCATTCAGTCACAACAACGTAATAATCGGAAATGAGTTTCATGAGCATTGCATATACATTTAATATGTATATTTTGAATGATTGAAATGTATTATTGTATTGAATGAGAAATGTGGAAATTGTGAATAAGAGAGCTTTGTGATGCTACATGATGATAAATGGAATGATGTGAATAATGTGATTATATGAGTTTATGTGTTACATGATATGAGTGAACCATCAAGGATGGTTAACTCACCGAAATTGCAACATTGACATTTCAGATTCGAGAGAGACAATATAGCTTCTAAATCAAATTAGAAGAGAGCTAGCACTAATTTTGGATAGAAGACATGACTCAAAGATTGGTTAGCTGAGATTAAAGGACTTAGATAAAAGTTTTGTATGATTCCTCATGTATGTGGCATGTTAAGTATACAGAGATGTAAACTCTGATTATTTTTGATAATGTACACATATGGATGTTTTGTAAAGCTACAATGTACATATTCGGTTGTATGAAATGAAATGAGAAATTTTGGGTTTTTAAATATTGTGTCATTTATGCTTTGAATGATGATGCCATGATTAAATTAGTGTCGTGATTGCTCTAGCATACCACTCTTGTGGAGTACGTACTCGGATATTCCTCCAGAATGTCAAGTATGTGCCCTATAAGAGTGGGGTGCTATACGTGGAGTCGTTCTCAAAGGGCAATTTTGGTTGAAAGAAGCATAAAACACAAAGAAATAATCAAAAGATCTATCATCATACAAGATCAAACCTCTACATCGCAAGAATATTCGACAGAGCATAATCAGGGAGGTTTATAATTATGATTTCATTTTTTGATTCAAATTTTTGCTTATGTATGTTTGATTTCGTATTTGATCATGTGTAACTAAACATCCAGTTAATATTTAGGTTAGATGACCCTTATGTTAATACTTTGATATGATTTGATTCTTTTATTAATGCAGTTGGTTGTTTGATTTATTGTGATTTGATTACATGTTTTATTTTTGTGACTTCATACGTAGAAATTGAAAAATTCTAGTGTGAATAGATTTACCATAATTAGAAGAAGTTAATTGCAACCCTAGAGATAGGATGAAATAAATCTTCTGGTTTAGAGTCAAACTTTATAAAGGAACTCATAAATCGGTAACACAATCTTATAAGATTTAACCTGAGTAATTCGATTAGAAACCTTAGGATTAGTTGTTAATAGACTCAAAGTCTACTATTAACCTACCATAAAAGTTTTCACGATCTAATATATCAACATAACAATTGCATGATAAAAGATCAAACCGTTAAGGGTTTAAGGGGATTTGAAGCTAGATATCAAATTCTGATAACAATAGTTTTTTTAGTGAATTCCCTTATCTTTGCATTCATTATCATTTCCTATTTCTTTAATTGTTTTAGTTTTTATTTTCTTTTATTAAAAATCTAAAATCAATTCGTAAGCTAGATAATAGGAGAAGGGTAATTACTACTATTCATCGTTGTGGTGAGATCCACCCTTACTTGTCGGTACTAGCTACAGTTACGCCATGTACTTGCAGTTTATTACAATATTGATTATCACGAAATAGGTCAATTAATCGTCATAAAATCAGTTAAATATTAAATAAAATTTAAAATTTTGAAATATGATTTAAAGAAGACTTTGAAATTTAATTATAAATATTGTTAAATGAAAATTAACTAATTTATTTTAGTTTATAAAAAGTTATTAATTTATAAAAATTAACTAATTAATTAATAAACTTATCAGTTTTTAACAACAAGAGTTATTAAAGTAAATTAAATCCAAAAGTTAAAAATCAGGAAGAAAGTTAGATACTTCAAGATTTTTATAGTTGAACCATCCGAGCCGATTGAGTTTTTTAATTAATCATCGGCAAAAATATCTTTATATGAGAAAGAAATAGTGATAAGTTAAAATAAATCTAAAGGAACGAACTAACTACATGTGTACATGATTTTAAATTATACTAAACATCAATCTAAACATATCGCTTAGAGGTTGATCACAGCCCTTGTTATTAATTTGTCCTTATAGGCACAGAAGATACTGGGATACCTGAAGCAGATTTCCTTCATTATTCAATAGCTTATACAACGAAGCAACTTATATACAAATCAGAAAACACTTGGGTATGGAAGAATAATATCCATTGCAATTCAGTTGTCGAGATCTATATATGCAGTTCCTTCCATTCTTTAAATGATTAAAAGATATAAACCTCTCATATATTTTAGAAAAACTACTAAAATTTAAAATTATTTAAAAAATCCATTCTAATTTTTATCTAATTTAATTAATTCAATTTAAATTTAAGAATGAGGTTGAACCTTCGTATAAATAGTACTTAGTACAAGTGTGATATCCGTGAAACATATATTTCGTTGTTATTTTTTAACTGAAATATACGAGAATGAACTTTTTTGAAAAATCAAAATTATAAAGATGTTTTCAAAATTTTTTAAAGTAAGGTAAATTTTCAAAAGTTTCTTAAATTATAAGAGATGTTTCTGCCTTTTCCTATTCTTTAAATATATATTTGAAAAACTTTTAATATGTAGTAATTTATAAATTATATAATTTAAATAAATTATTTGTTACATTATTGAATTTTTCTTGGCTTTATTAAGATCTTCTATAATTCACCCAAAAGGGTTTTCTATTCATTAATTAGATTTATAATTGTGATTAACATGAATAAATATTTAGTTTGTTTCAACAAACTACAAAGGCATTTGATTCTACCAAATATAAAATGATTATCCCAAGAATCCTAAGTGTTCTTATGCACTACATGTTTATATTTAGATATCTTAATACTTTGCAATTGTAATTAAACATACAAAATCTTCAAATAATAAAAATAACATAAGAACATAAATACACTTTCATTGGTTCAGAATGATCAATCGAAACTTTAAATTTGATTAGGTTAAACCCGTACTTTAAATTTAAGTCATTTATTTGTTAAATAATTACTGTAAAATATACTATTTCTAAGTTATTACATACACCCGACATATTATTTAGTGTGTGTCCGAAAGATATCAAGGAAGGGTTTGGTAGAACGCAACTAAAGTAACCATCCATATAAGAAAGATGATATAATATTATACACCAACTCGTGGCCTAAATGCTTATTTAACAACTCCTTAGACATAATATTATACACCAACTCATGACCTACATGCTTATTTAACAACTCCTTAGACAAGCACGATTCCTTATCCTTAGAGATGGAAAGTATAAAAATAAGTTTTAGGAGACTTTCCCAACTCATCAATTTGGTTATAAATTCTGAAAAAGGGCTATTCCATATCTTCTGGAAATCCTTTCCTTTGATGGTGTTGGGTAGGCATCTTCCCACTTTTTCCAATCAAATGGATTGGTACATGCACTGTGAGGTTCCATTCATACACAAAGCTTTGTCCTTTACAGTATCATACCTTTTAAGCATGTGAATAATGGGATATTGGGTTTACACTAACTTATGTAGTACTTGCTGCATTGAAAGATGCTATTCAGGAAAAAGGTTTAAAGGGAAATGTACTAAGAAGAGCTTGAATCAATGAACAATCTTGTGTTAGGGGTAATAAACAACTAGAAAGGCGCAAGGCTCATGCTTGATGATGACCTTGAAAACTGGTTTTTCCAATCCCAAAATCTTGTTAAACTATTACCGAGGCCATGCTTGATCACATATCAACAAATTGAAACTTAATTTACTTTAATCTCATTTTCTCACGTGTTATCAGTTAATTGGTAATTTAAAATTATACTTTACTATACATGAGTAATTAATGATCTCTAATATTCTTCATTAAGGGATCTAATTATATTTGAAAGTTTCTTAATTTAGAGAAAATTGAAAAGATATCACATCATATCTTTAAAAAATTTTAAAAATATAAATTTGTAATTTTTTTAAAAATTATAAATAGATTATTTGAAAGGGTTATTATTAAAAACATTATATTGTATTATTTCGTGAGATAAAATATTAAAATTAAGCAATAAAATTATAATTTAAATAAAATGAAGTGAAAAAATTTAGAATTTAGTTTACTTATTAAATTTAATTTAATTTGAAATTTATAAATGTTAAAGATATTTTAAATTTAAATATATTTATTAATAATTATTAAATAAATGTATTTAATTAATTAAAAATAAATATAATATTAAAAATTAAAATATTTATAATTATCATTAGTAATTAATTTTAATTAATTAAATATATAATATTAAAATAAATTAAATTATTCATAATTTTATTAATAATTACTATATTAAATAACTAAATGATACATATTTAGTTGATAGTAAATAAAAACAGAAAATAACTAAATAATAAATATTTAGCTGATAATAAATAAAACAGAAAATAACTAAATAATACATAATTAGTTGATAATAAATAAAAACAGAAAATACTTTTTGAGTTTTCATAAATTAAAAGAAAAACGGAACTAATAAATTTTAGTAAACACATTTTTATTAAAATATAAAATTAAAAAATGAAAACATAAATAAATAATAATAATGCTTTTTTTTGAATGCCGACAAGAACCTTTTGGTGTGACCTGTGAGTCACTTATTGTATCACATCATTGAACGGCATAAAAATTTCAGGAATCTCCTTAACTCTGCCAACACACAGCAGATCGCATACCCTAACCAGCGTATCTTCTTCTTTGACCTCTTACTCTGTGACAGTCTTTGGAAGCTCAATCATTATTGCACTAAATGTTTCCTTTACAACAAGGCGATGACCTGTGCTTCAAAATCATATCTTTTGATCCCCACATACAAAATGATATCCCAGAAGATCTGATTCTCGCTCATGATTCTGCCTATGGCACTAATGGTAGTAATATGAAAAATGACGTTGCGAAAGCTCGACGGCGAAGTAAGGTTAAGTTTAGTAATCCTATGGCGAATATGACTGATGAAGCTGCGAGGGATAATGATTGTAAGAAGATGATGCATCGTGACATTGAACGGCTTAGGAGGCAAGAAATGGCCACTCTTTACTCGTCTCTTCGATCTCTACTCCCTCTTGAATTTGTCAAGGTGAGAGCTCAAAAGTTCTGTTTCTTAAATTTCTTGCTCATGCTCGCTTGTTGCTTGTGAAGGATTTGTGGGTTTTGAGTTTGACCACCTTTTTGTTAAAGAATCCGGAGTCAAGAAATGGGTTTTTGAAAAATTTTTCGTTGAAACTACGACAAGATCGTCCTTCTAAAGGTTATGACTAGGGTTGTGTTGCTATTGATGTGGTTCAGGGGAAGAGATCGATGTCTGATCATATGAACGAGGCTGTGAATTATATAAGGCACTTGCAGAAAAAGATCAAAGGCCTGTGTTATAAGAGGGAAGAACTAAAGAAGTTGACCACTTTGAGTGCTCCGAACCCACAAACTGGAAGTTCAGACATTTGCTCACCAAGTTCAGTGGTGGTCCGGTCATGTCTTGTGGGGATAGAGATTGGGTTCAGTACTGGTCTGAGAGGGCAAAGTTTTCCCTTATCAATCGTGTTTCAAGTGCTATTTGAAGAAGGAATTCGTGTGGTTAATTGCTTAACCACATCAGTAAATGAAAGATTACTCCACACTATTCAAGCTGAGGTAATATCAGGGTTTAGGTTTATCTATGTTCTAAAGTTGTTAATTTATAAGTTGAGGAAAATCTCAACTTCCATTTGTGATTTTACTTCACAGGTCGATGATCCAACAACTTTAAACTTATCTGAACTGCAGCAGAAACTAATCAACCTTGCTTCTTCTTCTAACAACTAGAAGTTCATTGAACTAACAGTAGATTTAGGATTAGTAACTTGGATTTGACCAGGTAACTCAGATAATAACTTGATTTTGAAGTTCATGAAACTTCACTTAAGATGGTCTTATTAGCATAAGAACTAACTTCAACTCTTGAAGCATTTTGAAGATATCTTGTGACCATATGTCCACTGAGGCTCGAGCTTTCTTTCTTGTTTCTACTTCTTTACCATTCATGTCAAATTTATGAATATGTATTTCTATCTTTTCCTCTATATGCTCCATTGAAGTGTAGCTCATTGAGCTTCTGTTTCAACTGCAAACTAATCAAATTCTTGTAGGAGATAATCCCTATGGTCTCAATTGTTGGGATAATCCGTTCAACATTTCCTTGAGAACAGCGTGTGTTTCTCGTAGGTCTACACCATCTGGATTCTCTTGTTTTCATCTGTCACATAAGCTTTTTGCACCTTGATCATGACAAGTTGCATATGGTCTAGATTCGTTCATTAGCTGTTATAATTCTCATGGCTGCAAGATTTTGATGATCTATTGGCCCTTGTTTATAGTCTTTCCATTAAAATTAATCAATTTCATTTGCATGTGGAACAAGCTTTTGATGTAGAGTTTGTGTCATACATAAGATAAGAGCATATGCATATATATGCATAGGCCTTGTTTGACAATCAGTTGATAGTTGATAGCTGTTTGTTAGAGGTGTTTGGTAAAATTAGTTGTTTAGTATTAGTTGTTTATATGTAAAATGACTTATGAAGACATGATTTTAAAAAAATTATAAGGATATGAATATTATATATCTTAGCATTTTGTTGAATATTCTTATAAGAATTTAGATTTTAGAAAAGTCATGTTCACCTGTAATGTTTTATCATCTATGAAAAATTTATGTAACTCTTTCTATTTTCATTTTCGTTTAAGGTCAATATTTTATTTTTAACCTATGACTGCATAAAACAATTATAAGAACAAATACTATTCCTAAAACATAGGTATTTAAGAACCTTAACTAGGCTGTCCTACTTACTAGAAATTGTTCTATATTAGAACTAACAAAAATATGACGCGTGTAGTACTTAATTGCAATTTAATCAAGAATATAATTTAAACAGCAAAATATTACGCAACTTAACAAAACAATTTAAAGAACATAATTAGCTTTTGATAGTTAAAATTTTAGTTGTTGGATGAAAAAACTCTCGTATAAGAGCATTTTCATTTTTGGTTGTTTGTCTTAAATCAGCTAATGAATCTACTACTCTCTAAACACTTTTAGTAGCTGTTTGAAGAGTTAAACAACTGAAAACAACCAATCAACTAAAAAAATAGTTGATTGATAGCTAACAAATCGAGGCCATAATATTAGTTGAACTGTAATGATTTTGAGTTAGCTGTGAGGAATGGAGACAAATCTGTTCTGCCACCAACCGGCAGCTTAATGAGGTATTGTCCAAGGTTATACCTGCATTGAGAATATGCATCTATTAGGACATGGTACATACAAGCTAACAGATCTAATTACTGTATCTCTTCAAATTTGATGCCCTAATTGCGCTAGTCATCATTTCAGATCGTGAAAACTGAAAGGATGACTTATGATGTCGAGCATATCTTTTTTTAAGGTTTAATTCGGTGTTGATCAGGTTTTGTATAACACTGTTCAAAGATCACTTAGACATATAATCCAAGGTTAAAGTAACTAATATCTAATTCAAAAAGTAGAGAAAGTGACTTAGAAATATTTTGATTATATGTAATTATTATTTTTCTCTTTCTCTTTCATTTATCTTATGTTCTTATTTACTTGAAAATGTGTAAATTAAGATTAGTGATAATGAAATATCATGGTAGTAAAAAGATTTTCAGAAGAAGCATGCTGCTGAGACGACGATGATAATGATAATGTTAAGAGTGCATGAATTCCAAATGAGTGACCTGAACCGTTAATATCAAGTTCATTGTTGTGGAATATGAACAAAGGATCATATTCAATTCTTAAGATCTTAGGTATATATGTATTGTTTGAATGCTCGTGTTCCGACGGAGAAGAAACATGGACATTCTGTTTTTTATAATCTTTCAGGTGTATGCCTTCCTTGTATAAGTAAATTGAGTTTGATTACTATTAGTAAAGTGATTTATTCAAGATATGTGATTAAGATATTCGAAAACAACCTCTTTATTATGTAAGAGTAAAGCTGTATACTATTAGATCTTTTCAGACCTCGCTTAACTGCGAAATTTTGGAGTATGATAATGATAATGATGATGACGATGATGATGTGATCAAGATTAGTAATAAGTCAAGTCAATCGGGTTTTGACCTAAACTTAATCAGGTTTTGATTGCATAATTAGAGTTTAATTATTCAAATTCAAATAACTCAAAACATTTTCCGGCTGAAAATTAAAATAATATTATTTTGAAAACATTGATAAAGTAAAATTATTTTGATTACTTAATTTTAAATACTAACAAAATAATATTATTTTACTATTTTTTAACAAAAGAATATTTTTTTAGGGTGTGATTTGACCTTTTTAATTCGAAATTCAATTAACTTGAATTTTGTCCATTACTTTTAGACTTGAAATTATTATCTTTATATGTAATTTATATATTATCATGTATTTAATAATTCATCTAATACATACGAAGAATATAAAAAATTCCAAATTCAATCTAATTAAAATCGAACGTGATCTAAAACTTATTCAGGCGCTGATAGAATAGTTAAATTTTAATTAATCAAATTCAAAATTCATTTGTATTGAAAGTCAAAATAGTGTTATTTTGGCAAAATTGATAAAGTAAAATTGTTTTGATTAATTAAATTTTCAACCAATAACAAAATAATATTGTTTTATTAATTTTTAACATAAGAATATTATCTTAACTATTTTGAACTTAATTTTTTAATTCAAAATTTATTTAAAATTCGATTAATTAAAACTCAATAGGATCAATATTATCATGTAATTTATATATTATCACGTATTTAATAATTCATCTAATACACACAAAGAATATAAAAACTCCAAATCCAATCTAAAACCTTGCAATAAAGCAATTCCTTCCAACCTAAACTGTTCCCACACAACAAGTCCAGAACTTGGAGTTGGGCTCAGTGTATTGTACTCTCAATGCTAGAGCCCTAACATTAAAAACATGAAAAATCAGAAGTCATTGAAAGAGACCTTATAACATCTAACACTTGATTTATTTTAATTTTCAAAATCGTTTTCAGTATATGAAAAAAAAATATAAATACAAACATCATCAATTCATTTAACGGGCCAGTTACTATTAAAAAATTGTGAAAAATAAGATGATTACATTGGTATAATTTGTCGGGCATTCTCACTTACCTATCATAACAATGTAATTTTGTAAGTAGAAAATTGCACCAAGATAGCCGGCAATATGTATATCCATTTAGTCTTTATATATATAAATGAACTATTTAATTTCTTTACATTGAGAGCTTAATTAGTTGACATTAATCAATCAAAGGGTGAGCCTCAACTCTTTAGTAGATGAGAATTTATGAATAATTCCCTTTCTTAGCCGTAGTTATTTAGCCTCTGTTTGGTTGAGCTTATACTAGTAAAACCTTTGTCAATAGAATTTTTTTTAAAGATCTTTTTAGAGAAGAATTTTTCTAAAAAGTAAGTTGATTATTTGACTGTCATTTAAAAAAGAGTTTTATACAGTAGATTGTTTGACAATATAAATATAAAAAGCACTTTAATTTTAATCATATTTTATTTTGCAATAAAAATTATTTATGCATATAAATATTATTTAAGTATATTAAACAATATGCGAAACACAATATATTAATTATTATATAACTTTAAACCATATGAAATATAAATGAAAATATATCTAACCAAATCTTTTACATGGATTATAACATAAGTAAAACTAATATTAAAAATAAATATTAAAACATATAAAAAGCCAAATAATATTATATAAATCCCAAAATAAATATTCAAGTTGAGTAAATAGTTAAATACATAATAAATGGGAAGATAAGTTTGTAGTTATTGTAAGAATTATGTTTAAAATATAAAGGCAAAAGGAATTTAAAAATACTCATTAATTGATCTAAAAAATCTACCTAAAAAATCACTTTTTTGAGAAGCTCTAAATTTGAGTTTCTTAAAAAGTTATATTTTAGCTGCCAAAAAAGCTATATATATTAAAAAAGTATTTTTTTATTTTACAGCTAAATACTTATTTTTCTTTAAAAAAGTTTTTATGGTGGAGAAAAGTGCTTACTGATCTCCCAAAAGCTCATCTAAATAGGTACTAAGTCAACCCTAAAAGTTCACATACCTTCAAATTCAATAAGGTTTTTATCCTCTTATATATATATATATATAGTTGATTTGAATTCTTCATAATTGAATGAAGAATATTTCAACAAACTCTAATCAATCAATCATTGATTCATTTTTTTTTATCACAATGCGAGGAATCACCCTATAAATTTATGTAAAACATGATAAGAATGACCGTATTATTTTATGTAAGAGGTGGATGGAGTGGTGTCCTTATAATAACAATTAACAAAGTAATTGCCTAGAGTCCAGTCATTT
Source organism: Erythroxylum incrassatum (assembly GCA_026546855.1). Lineage (NCBI taxonomy): Eukaryota > Viridiplantae > Streptophyta > Magnoliopsida > Malpighiales > Erythroxylaceae > Erythroxylum > Erythroxylum incrassatum. Next base: position 6,279,557 of record JANVCL010000002.1, read on the forward strand.
ACTTTACGAATATTGGACATTACTTTTCCTACTTGTAACACATTTCTAGGTTTCATATTGCTTTCACTTTGAAAAGTAATTCTTGATGTTGTTCCTATATTCAACTTTACAAAACTCCGTCGTGGTACTTTTCAACAAAGTTTGTGAGTGACTCAAACTAAAAAGTTCAGGTATTTGGCTTCCATCCTTAACCAAGTTCTTGAGTTCGAGTCTTAAGAATAAAATCGTTTTAAAAATTTGTGAAGAAGAGTTTCTCGCTTGAAAGGATCATTTTTGGCTTAAATCTGATTAGTCGATTGCCACGTAGTGCCAATTACCGGGTGATTTAATTTTTTTAAAAAAGCTCAAGTACTATTTTTTATCAAGATCCATTCTAAACTTATTGAAAATTTAATTACACATTGAATTGAATATTAATCTTGTTATTATGGTAAATATACATCATTTATCCATAAAAATTAGTATTTTGGAATGTATGAAGGTGAGTAAATATATTACCTTTATAAAAATGTGGCACTAAATAAATATTAACATTTGAATGTGAGACCATAAATCTTTATATAAAATCGATCAACTTGAACAAATTTATATTGAAACGAGCTTCAACTGTGCATTATGAATTATTAAATTTTCATATTTTTATTTAATTATAAAATATTGTTTAACATAGCCCCCGACTAGTTGATGGTTGAAAAGCCATACATTAGCGATTTGAGAGTCAAACAACTAATACACTTTGTTTGGTTAACAGTTGATGGGTTGACCTATTTAACCCAACTTATTGAAAATCAAAAAGCTCCAAAAGGAGTGTTTTACCCAATTAGCTAACAAAAATTTGTTAGCATGACGATTGCGCCCTCACTAGAATTGAATAGATCACCAAAAGCTTGGAAACCCACCTCAAAGATTACATTTTGTGAAGTGGGTCTCTATTTGACGGAGTAAGTAAGCTCTAAGAATACGAAGAGGTATGAGTTTGACAACAAAAACTTTGAATATTTTGTAACATGAGTAAAAAGCAACAAAAGAACATCCGGTGCCTGATTATTTAATTCTATTATATTCCACTCCACGTGTAAAGGAAGGTATTAGTTCTTGTATTCTCGGACTCTCTTATATTTTCTATTAGTGTACTAACAAATATCATAGTATTTAATGTTCATTATTTCTAAAATATGTTGGAGCATCTTATTTTATAATTTTTAGATGTACACAATAATTAGAAATTATATAATTTAAATAAATTACTTAACAAATAAGAAATCTGTGTTATTAATAAATTCACTTTTTTTTACTTAATTGCATCACTAACTATTAGGATTGAAAATCTAAATTTTTATAAGAATATTCAATAAAATACTAAGATATAATATTCATATTCTGATAAAATTTTTGAAGTCATGTCATCATAAGTAATTTTATACATAAACAAATAATATTAAGTAGTCTGATATTATCTGCTGATCAAATCAATTGATATAATATGCTATCAACTAATCGCTAATACAATTCGCTGATTGCCAAACAGAGTCATAGTCTTGTGCCAACTAAAACGTTTTTAATTCAAGTTTTTTATCAACCATCTTTGTAAGGGTTTAGTAATAAAAATGAAGTATATGTTTAAAATAAGTTACAAGTAATGATAATTTAGTGTAAATTATTTATACGAGGTATTAGATTAATTTTTCTTCCCGTAATCTATTTGTGTAATTTAAGTTTAGTAACTTTTGAGTTTATAAATAGGAAACCCAAAACGTCTGGGCAAAGCCAGCGAGAAAGATAAATGCCAATTTGAAGAGTTCCTCTCCAACCTTTGTATCTTCCCTAACATCACCATTAAACCACCACACCACCACTAACTACCAATTCCATCTCCTCTACAGAGTGACCGCCAATGTCTCAGGTTGAGAAAAGCCAAGAAGTTTATAATCCATGTCCAGGTTTAGCCAAAATATTGGCCATTGGCACAGCAAACCCACCAAATTATATGTCTCAAACTGATTATCCTGATTTTTATTTTCGAGTCACCAAAACTGAGTACTTGACAGAGTTGAAAGAGAAGTTCAAACACATGTGTAAGTGATTGATGTTGCAGATATAATAAATAGAGTGACTGATAATATTAATAATAGCAAGGGACTAACACAATTTAAACTTGTTAGTCGGTTTGGTATCTTTTTTTAGCTATTGATATGTGTACTCTGGCGAATAGGTGAGAAATCAACGATCAGAAAACGGCACTTTCATCTGACTGAAGAAATTCTGAACGAGAACCCAGCCCTCTGCTCCAGTGATGGTGCTTCTCTCAATGCACGCCGGGCTATTCTGGTTGAAGAAATTCCAAAACTGGGCATGGAAGCAGCACTAAAAGCTATAGAAGAATGGGGACAACCAAAATCCAAAATCACTCACCTCATATTTGCTTCTACTAGTGGTGTAGACATGCCTGGAGCTGATTTGCATCTTACAAGACTTCTTGGACTTGACCAATCCTTGAAGAGAGTGATGATATATCAACAGGGTTGTTTCATTAGCGCAGTTATGCTTCGAATTGCCAAGGACATTGCAGAAAACAATGCCGGTTCACGAGTTCTTGTGGTGAGCTCTGAACTGGACTTGGTGACTCTTTTTCGAGGTCCTTCTGCTGCCAGTTCTGCTTCCTTGGCACTTCAATCCACGAATGGGGAAGGTGCAGCTGCTCTGATCGTCGGTGCTGATCATATATCAGTCTTTGAAAGACCATTGTTTCATATTGTATCTGAAAGTCAGACAACAATTCCCGACTCCCACGAAGGAATCACTGGCCAGTTGCGAGAAACCGGTCTCATGCCACATATCTCAAGAGAGGTGCCTTTGTTGGTGTCTCAGAACCTTGAGAAGTGCTTGGTTGAGGCATTTTCTTCACAGGGCATTAGTACTGATGAGTGGAACTCATTGTTTTGGATAGTCCAGCCAAGTTTACCAATTATCCAAAAGACTGAATCCATATTTGGCCTGAAACAAGAGAAACTATCCGTAACAAGGCACGTTCTCAGTGAGTACGGAAACATGGGCACTGCATCCGTTTTCTTCATAATGGACGAGATGAGGAGAAGGTCTTCGGATGAGAAAAAGAAGACAACTGGTGAAGGAATGGAATTGGGCGTTGTTATTGGATATGGGGCAGGTCTCACCATCGAAACTGTTGTCCTTCGGAGCGCTTCCATATCAAGCTAGCTAGAGTCTATCCCCGTTTCATGCACGAAACACACGTTGTTCCATCGTTATTTAAATTTTTTTTTCTTTGTGTTCTGGTCAAGTTTCATTTTTTTTAATTTCTGTATCTACTACTCGGTGTTAAATAATTTTTTTTAATTGTTGAAATTAAAAGTGTTAGCTCTCTACGAAATTTCTTATGCCGAGATATAAACCAAACGAGGCAATGATATTTTTCAATTTTCTTATCACAATCAAATATTTCTACCATTTTACCACCGAATTTCAGACATAAGGAGTTGATCTTCGCGTAAGCAAGATTGGGGAGTTTGACTTTCGCTTGTGAATGCAACGGTATTAAATACCTGGTGGTCGTGCTGAGCCGTCTTTTGGGATCCTACAAGGTACGTGTGAGGATTAATTTGGTCATAGTAATAACTTAAAAGTGTCATCTACAGTTTGGACTCACCCAGAACACTTCGTGAGTTAACCCAAAAATATATATATTTGTACTATTTTTGCTTAAAATTTTTTAAGGCAAATAATTTTCTTAATTTAATTCTTTCTATTAATAAAACTAATGAAAATATTAGTGTGAGATATTTTAGCTAGATAATGTTGTAAAATACGAACAATATAAGCTATGTCATATGAGCATATAGTGACTCATATAATATTTATGAGTTGCACAAATAATTCGTGAATGCATCATATCATTATGCTATTAATGTGTCACTAACCTGAAAGATATGTTAACATTTTAAATCAAAGCATTTATAGTAGACGTGTTTGTGTCTTTAATATGTTAACATTTTAAAACAATGTTTTTATAGTACAGTGAGTGTTAATGTCATTTAGGTGTTATATTTGTAGACTACACTACAAGAAAAATGAGGTTCAACAATAGAAATTACTGACAGAATGTGAATGTTTTCCGTCAGTAAGCAAAGTTGGCAATGAAAATTACCGACGACATAAGTCGTTGGAGAAACGACCGTAGGTAATCTTTAGCGACGGAATAAAAATATTTCATCGCTAATTTACCGATGGACATTTTCTATTTCATCGCTATATTTAGCGATGGTATCTTTTATGTTGTCAGTAAATTTAGCGACGGATTTTGTATGTTTGTCAGTGAATTTAGCGATGGTCAAATTTTAGGAAATCTTTTGAAAAATGTAGCAATGGTAAGTTGTGTTCCGTCGGTACATTTATCGACAAATTTTTCTTCTTCCGTTGCTAAATTTACTACTAAATTTACCTACGGATATTGTTATTCCGTCGTTAAATGCACCGATATTATTTTTTAATTTTTTTCCTACATTTAATTTTGATTGATAATCTTATGATTGATAATTAATTTCTACAGTTATTTGTTGATAATATTTTGATTATTTCTACATTTAATTTGTCTAAACAGTAAGTTTATTGATAATATAAAATAAAAATTATCTTAATTGATAATAAAAAATTATTATCTACATCAATAAGTATCTAATTCATACAAAATGAGTTGAAAGTAGATACAACTAAGCTATGCAGTTGGTGAATGCGGATGCTTAATGTTGCAATGAGATGCTGCCTCTCCCCTTCAGCTCATCTATCTCATTACGAAGCTGAGTTATGTACTTCATCGATTGTTGCAACTGAGTTGCTAGCTTCTCTACTATGCTCTCAAGCTGAACAACTCTCTCATTAGATGTGGACCGCTTACAAGATGCAATTGTACTAAATGTGGATGATTGCCAATAGCATGTGTTTGTAAATGAACCTAAGCCGAAGATTCTTCCATAATGGTCCCTACCATCCACTGCATCAAGATATGTCTGACTCCCATCAACAGTTTCAGAGTGCTGAGACTGTCGTTGAATGCTTTCTTATATTTGGTCCTATCAGGAGGCAATGTTTATGTTAATAAGTGATAATTATTAAAAATTAATATTAAAGCATAAATTTCATATACATTAAGTTTTCTACATTGGGTGTTAACGAAGGTGACACCATTATGCTTCTAAATGTGGGTGTGCAAAAGAGATGTATGAGTGTAGGCTTCCTGTCCATAGACTTTTCCTACATCAAAATAAAACATTATAAATGAACTACAATTTACAAAAATTTTAACAGAGTTTTCTCTATTTTATGATATTTACCCTTATTGAACAAAGAAAATAACTTAATAACATAGCCATATATAGCACCAGACATTTATAATATTATCATTCTCCATAATATACATATATTTTCATTCCAAAATTCACAAATCAAATTAAATTAAAATCAAATTTTATACATCAAAGAAAAAATTCAAAATATAAGTGTAAAGTATAGATACTTACAAGTTTACTTGCATGCTCCTGGTGGGTAATAGATCCTCCAGTGTGTACGAAAAGACTCTCTCCCTTCGGTCCTCCATATCTATTTACATAATTGCGTTTTGAAATGAACATTACCTTGGGTGATGTCCAATACTACTACCAACGACTCCATTTTCTTCAGATATATATGGAGGTCGTACACTAGTCTTGTATATCGCATCAAGAAAATCTCTATAACGTGTACGAGTTCGCATCTCCCATACTTTATAAGTAACTGCGTCAAATTTGGAATAAAAAAATCTTTCTGGAAAAAAGAAAAAACATATCATAAGTACTCATAACCTACAATATTTATCTAATTAATGTATAAAATATAAAAAAGAATATATTTTTTGTATCTCAAACTCCTAATAATAAAAATTCTTTGTCGGCTGAGAGATATTCTTCCATATACAAACCTGAAGATCAATCTTCTCCTTGAACTTGAATGTCATGTTTCTTGAGCACGTTCCAGACGGAACCAACCTAACATAAAAGCAATTTTAGATCATTTTCAAATTAAAACCTATAACTTTATTATAAAATTATGGTTTTTCATGTATTTTCACTCACAGATTGTTGACAATTGTGATGTAAGTTCTTCCATCAACTCTCTTAGCTCCAAATTGGAGGCCGCCTTCTTCATCCACAACATTTACCCCTGATATCTCTGTCGGTATAGGGGTGGTGGATAAAGGAGAAATGGTGAATGATCTAACAGGGCAGGATGGTGTAGCATTAGGTACATAAGGTGATTGTACAGGGTTTGTAGATCAAGAAGGTGATGCCTCATTTGGATGTGCGATACGTGGACTTACAGATTCTGTAGCATCTACAGAAGATGATGCTTCACTTAGAACTATACTGGCTAATGGAAATTGTGGCAACCTGATCCTTGGCTGCATCATATCTTATTTTCTCCTTGGTGGCATATTTTTAACCTGAAATTTAAATTTTATTGACTATTCTAGTAATAGAACAATATAAACTCAATAGATTATTTCATATAATTATCTATTACAAATATAAAAAATCGCTATCATGATCGCTTAATTGTAAATCAAATTCATCATCATCTTCTTTTCCTGAAGAATTATAATCAAACTTAGGCTCCTCTTTAGATCTCTCACCCTCCTCATCCTCTCCAAATGAAATTTCAACATATTCTTTATTTGGATCGTTCAAAGGTTCATTCTCGTTATATGTAAAACATGCATTTATTTCATAAACATTTTCCTGAAACACTTTAATTTCAATTCTCTTATTTTTCTCCTTTTCCATGTAATTCAAAATTACATCTAGGTTTAACTTTACAAACGACCAACCAATCTGACTTATCTTGGCTCAAGTTGGGAAAAGGGATATAATACACCTAAATCGCTTACATCACTAACACGAAAGGTTCAAATTGTCTAAATATTCTTTACTGGTTGATTTCAACTAGATTGTATCAGTTGTGCACTTTTGTACCAACATTAAGAGTTGGATCAAACCAGTTATACTTAAATATCACACTCTGCTTTATTAGCAATGTAAGGCACTCAATTTCAAGTATTTCAATAATTTTACTATAGTAATCCATCAATTCTCCCTGTATGCAAATCCCACTATACTGTTGTCATGCTATAACCATGATATTCTGTATGAAATTTGTATCCATTAACAAAATACACCGGATACAAGTTAATAGTTTGCAAAGGTCCTTTTGCAAGATTACATATGAATTTGTTCTCTATTGGATTTTCTGAGACCTACACAAAAATAAATTATCATATTAAATAGTATAATGTCATTTGAACACTTTGATATGATAATTCAACCATTTCAATAATTGTAAGTGAAAACTTTCATATTTCTCGAACCATCTTAGAAAGTGTCTTTTAACTTCTTTATTGATATCATCCTATATTTTTTTGGGCATTAACTTGCGTAACCATTCCTTGTATAATCTAAAAGAATTATTGTGCATTTTAGTTGTGAACAACGTTAACTTCGAAAACCAAAAAATCAACTTCAACTTACTGCACGAAGGTTGAACCTCTTAACAATTCAATAAATGTAACCATGGGCAACCTCTATTTCTGCCTCTATTAACATTCTTCTTGTTGACCGCCCATATATTCGTCTAGGATATGTGAAAATGGATAAATTACCATTAACATCACTCGTTCCTCACCCATCGTCATTACGAGGAACTTTTCTTTCTCTTGTATGCACATGCGACTCAAAATAATGTGAACAAAATGTAATTACTTCCTTCACTAAATAAGCATTACATATCAAACCTTCAACTCTAGCTTTGTTTTTGACATTTTTCTTTAAGTGATGCAAATAACGAATAGGGTTATTACAATTCTGTAATTAAAACATGTTATAAGTTCAATTTAAATATTTACTATAATTACTTCTCAAACGGATACTTCCATCGATATTGAACTGGACCAATAAGTTTAACCTCGTGTGCTAAATGCACAGGTAAATGCTCCATATAATTAAAGAAGCTTAGAGGGAAAATCTCTTCTAATTTGCACAAGATTACTGGAATTTTCTTTTCTAGTTTTTCCATTTCAACCAACTTTATTTCAGATGATGTTAAGCTTTTGAAAACAAACTTAATTCTATTACAGCTTCCCAAACCTTATTTGGTAGCAACTCCTGAAATGCAATTGGAATTAGCTTTTGCATAAACACATGATAATCATGACTTTTCATCCCAAATAATTTGTACTTCCTCATGTCCACACATCTTGCCAAGTTTGAAACATAACCATCAGAAAACTTTAGACTTTTCAATCATTCACACAAAATTTTCTTTTGTTTTTTGTCCAAAGTGTATCAAGCTTTCTGATATTTACCGGTGCGAAGATCTTTATCTAATTCATTCCTTCTATAAAAAAGTTTTAAATCAGCTTATGATTTTCCATTGTCCTTTGTCCTTCCTTCAAACGTTTGTTATGGTATTAAATAAATTGTCAAAAATATTTTTTTCAATATGTACCACATCTAGATTATGATGTACCAAATTAGTTTCCAATATGCCAAATCCTAAAAGATGCTTCATTTTCTCCAACCAAAGCTTTTACTAATGCTTGTATTAACTTCATCAGCTTCAAGTTCTATAACTTTCAATAACCCTAATTCATCAATCTCCTATAATATCTATTCACTAGCTTTGTGGGGGAGGGGGGAGGAGGTGTTTGTACCATCCTATTCTTAACGAACTTTTGTTTATTGCATCTAAATGGATGATCTGGAGGCAGAAATTTCCTATGGTTATCAAACCAAGATGTTTTGACCCCGTTTAGAAGATAAAACGCATTAGAATCATTGTCACAACAAGGACAGGCCAATTTTCCTGCTGTGTTCCTTCTAGACAACATAAAATACGTCGAGAAATCACTAATAATCCACATAAAAGTTGCTCTCAACATAAATTTTGTTTAAGAGACACATCATATGTCTCTACACTATATTCCTAAAGATTATGCAATTCAGATACCAATGGTTATAAGAATACATCAATTTTATATTTTGAATTTGTAGGCCCTGGTACAATCACTGTCAAGAACATATATGTCTCATTTATACACATCCATTGAGGCAAATTATAAGGAGTAATTATGATTGGACATAATCAATAATGTTGGTAGGATTAACCAAAATATTGGAAATCATCTGTCGATAATCCTAACCTAACATTTCAACTTTTAGCTACAAACTCATAATGGATGTTATTAAAATTTTTCCATGTCAGTGCATCTGATGGATGGCTCATTATTTTATCTTCCTGTTCATTTTCATTATGCCATCTCATGTGAGCTGCAATAACATCAAAAGCATATAGGCTTTGAAGTCTTGGAGTTAGTAGGAAATAATACATTCACTTCCAAGGTACTAATTTATGTTTCATAGTACGTTTTCTAGGTTTGAACCTAGATTAACTACAACATTTGCGCTCTTGTAATTCCACATCATCTCCCAAAAATAACATGCATCCTAATTTGCAACAATCAATTTTTTCAACTAGCAAACCAAAACCCCTAATAAATTTCTTCATATTGTAAAAATTATCGACCATTGTATGATCAGGAGGCAATGATTCATTATACCAAGCAAGAATTTTATCAAAACTTCGATCAAAACTATGCCCTTCAAACTTTATGTTAAATATTCTAGCAATTGAAGATAACTGAGTCATGGTCTCACAATTTGGTTATAATTCTTGGTCAACTGATTGTAGCAAGTCAAAAAATTGTTTTACATATGAGTTTGGTTCTTTTTTAAGATTTTTTATATTTTTTTGAAAGGTATAACTGGCTGCATCATAAACCATTTGGATGTAAAGATTTTCAGTTGCACTCATATTATTTGTTTTAAATCCAGTCCCCCTTCAAACTCATCCATATTTAATGACGAGTTTACTTCATTACACCTTGAGGTGGTACAAATCAGTGGCTACCCATGCTGTGTCCACTCAAAATAATTTGGAACAATCTCTTTTCTTAACAAATGGAGATTCACTTCATCAGTAGGAAGAAAACGAATATGTTTGCATTTTTTACATGGATATCTGATCTTTGGCCCATCCATATATACAGGTTGAGAACATGCATAGTGAATCAAAGATTCAACTCCCTGAACAAACTCAGGATTAATGAAACCATCAGTTGTTAATCATTTATACATTAAGATCTATTAACATTACTCATTTCTGCAAAACTGTTATTTAAAAAAGTGATTTAATAGTTAGTTCATTTATCCTAAGTTCACAAAACATTTAACCTCTACTTTACAGAGCATCCCCTAAGTTTTACAGGTCTTTGACCATATTCCCTCTAAATTGAAACCAACTTATCCCACAAAATGAGTTCACAATTAGAAAACTCAATTACAACCAATACCACCTTAATGATTGGACAATCACCACATTAATTCTAAGTCATAAAATCCTTACATATGAACTGTAATCCATAAATCTAACTATAAATTATTCTAACAATTTTCCAAATATGAACATAAGTTGGAAAACTTAATTGATAGACATCATATGTGAGTATATATTAGTCAAATAAGACAATATGTCAACCAATGTCCTGTAAGAAATGACATTAAGAAGTAAAAAAAGAACCTACATGTATTAAATCCAACACTACATCGAGCAATCACATTGAAGTTCAAGTATTTATGTTTGGATTAATCACCTACAAGTTGATCTCCAAAGTTTATTTTAAATAAGCACTATGGTATCTGGCATTGTTTACACTTGTGAATCGAGAAATCAAGTTCTCGTTGTGACTCCTAGACTCGTGAAAATTTTCACTAATAAGTCTCATGGGAGCTACACCACAGGTTCTAGCCTATATAGCATCTTAGGGGTTTATTATGCAAAGAATTGTCATGTCTATTAAACCTATGAATTTTTTATGCTAATACTAAGTTTAAATTAATCATAATGAAGTTCAAGTAATCATGTTTGAATTAATCACCTATAAGTTAATTTCCAAAGTTTGAATTTAAACAAGAACTATGGTAGGAAGTGTATTCAAGTGATATAAGCCTTACATTGTTTTATCCAAACCAATTATATTCCAATTTTTTAGGTTCTATATCTATCAAAAGTTTGATTATAATCAGAAAAATAATGAGATCCTCTTATCAATTTGCTAACAGATAGCAAATTTAAATAAAAAGATGGTAATAATAGAACTCATGTTACAAAAAATATGGGTGATAGTTGCATTGTCGCATGAGTTTCTTAAACCTTAAGATTAGAAAGCATATGGAAAAACATATTTTCAATAGGTTGTGTACAAATAAAAGTAGTTATAAGATATGAAATATAGGTCCTATTTGACAATCACAAACCATTTTTTGGAATAAGCATGATTATATTAATTTTGGAATATTAGTAGTTTGTTTATGTTGGGATTAACTAGTTTGTTATGTGAATAAGGTTTGTGAAGTGGG
>JANVCL010000002.1:6300655-6325660 GCA_026546855.1 Erythroxylum incrassatum
TTGACTTGGTATGAGCACACCAACCTTGTGGGATGCGCGCCTAGATGTCACATAGTACGTCAGCACGTGACTCGCAAGGGCGGGGTCCCAACATGTGTCCCATCAAAATAGCAATTTAATGTTTAAACATCCTAAACATATACTAGTTAATATGTTTAAATTTCACCTGCATCAAATGATAAATATACTTTTCTAAGAGTTTGGCATACATTGAAATTTTATTGAATAAACAACTACAACATACCTATATATGTATACAATACTTAATTCATTAACTTCCTAAAAATATTAAATGCATTAGTAAGACCCAATGTTGCGAATACCGTATTGGACTTAGTATTAGATTGAATTTTGGTACGGTACTGTACCAATACCAATCAACATTGGGTATCATTTCTGGTAATTTTTTAAATTTATAAAATAGTCCCTAAATTTTTTTAGAAATTACAAAATAATTCATTGTCATATTGTACTATTGTACTGTATAGTTTATAAGTTTATATCAACCATATTTCCAAAATTCATAATAATAAATAATAACCAAAATTAATATGAAGTAACAATAATTTTCAGATATTTTATATATAAATAATAACCACAATTAATATAGAAAAAGACAATTATCATCACACAACTATAAAATTAAGAATAATACTAAATATTTGAAATATTACAATTTTATTATATAATAAACAATAATTACATTAAAACATCAAATAAAAAAAATCAATAAAGATCCTTAACTTTCTAATTATTACAATTTACAGCAAAAATTTGTGATGAGAAAACAACCAATTAACAGTGAAACTTGAAACAAAAACATATATTATTTAATTTACTATTAATTAAATATATTATTTAATTATTTAACATATTACTTATTAATAAGAAGTTAAGCAATTTTAATTTAATATTAAGTATTTAATTAATTAAAATTAATTATTAATAAAATTGTAAATAACTTAATTTAAATTTGTAAAATTAATTATTATATTTTTAAAAAATATAAATTTTAAATAAAATTTGATTAATAATTAAAATATATTTAAAAATAGATATTATTTTATAAATGTTAAAATTTAAATTATTTATTTTAAAAACAGATTATTTTTTATTACTAAATATTATATAAAAATTAAAATAAATTTAATTAAAATAATTTATTTTAAAGTTTTATTTAATGTATAATTATTATGTGTAATAAAAATATTTATTTTATTTTAAAAAATAAATATTTAATTAAAAAATGTTTGAAAAGGGAAAGAGGCGGAGGGAGGACGTGGGAAGGAAAATTTTAAAAAAATTTGCTAAAAAATCCTTCAACTTTTTATAATTCACGGTATTGGTTGGTATTTTAAATACTAGTCAATACCGACTGGTACCAAGCGAAATCGATCGGTACCGATCAATATTTACGACCGGTAATTTTTAACATAATTTTGTACCGTTTTTTGGCCGATATTTCAAATCTTTGGTAAGACCAAATGACATAGTTAATTAGTCATAATCCAAATTAGATTCATTGTTTCAAATTATACAAGCAATTGTCTTAATTGTAGTAATTATACAAATTAAAAAAGTAATTTTTATGATAAAACCAATAAACAAAGTCTTAATATATGTTATGTAATGAATAAATCCACTCTCTTTGTCTCTCAAAACTCTTAACAACTCTCTATTATGTCTATGATCACTCCAATATATATGTCATTTATTTATACTTAAAATAACCTAAAACATTCATTAGAAACAAACACTAACCATTTAATGGCCAGGACAGTAGCATTGGTCAATTAATTCTATTACAAACTTATGGTACATTAGCATTGGTCATTTAATTCTATTACAAACTTGTGGTATATGTTATTAAAAGACATTGGCTAACCATATTACCATACTAGTCAACTAGTATATCCGAAGCCTTGACATTGTCACCTAAATAATTGGTTGAAGAAATTCTTAATCCAAAATGAAAAAAAATCTAATGGAACTTTTAAAATGGCTAATGGGGAGGAAGCATCAAATAGAAGATCTAAAGAATCCATAAGTTTGTCATAAACATTATGCAATAATAGTTTGAATGATTTAACATAGTTTTTAGAAAAATTTGGGAGAGGATGAATAGGTAAGAACAGATGATTAAAAATTTGAAAAGAGGACAACCTAATGGAAATCCTAATCTTGGTAAACCAGTTACACATGATCGTGGGCATATGTATGTTTTGGATATGAACAGTGAATAAAAACCTTAACATAAATATGAAAAACCTACAATATTAATCTCTAAAGCTTTGCATTTTTTAATCATTATGAAAGACTAAAATTAAGGAACTAGTGGATGACACATAAAAATCAAGTATCAAAAACTATATACTTGATAACATGATGCACTAAAGATAAATAAAAATAAAGCTTGAAAGAACAATGCGAGGAAACACAAAGAAATAAAGTGTATTGAACCTTGAATCATTCAAAAATTCACAAAATTTTAAAATATTATGAAATATTAACAAAGATATAAAAACTAGTAAAGTAAATATGCATTATAATCTAAAAAGGAAATAATTATGACTAATAGAAAAAGGAGAGGCCAACAATCTTACTGGCCAAAGAAAACTGATGTCCTTAATCTTAGGAAGCTTATTTTGTCTCCTTAACAAATTAACTTTTAGAGGGAAGAATAATAGTAACTCTAACCTTTTAGATAGACAAATGAAATGATATGTTTTCAAAAAGGGTAGCTTTTCTAAGTTAGAGACTAAATGGTAAGTCTTTAGGTTTAAGTGAGGATTTTCTTGAAGTCAGCTGATATTTTTTCTAGTATTGATGGATTCTTATGAATTTCTATTGACTATAAACAAATGGATTCAAAATTTGTATTTTTAGGTTTACATTTCTAAATTTTGTTGAATATTTAATCAGAATATGAAAAATGATGACGATATTGGTTGAACATCATATCGACGTTTAATTGAAAATAAGTTTAGCTTAGTATAGAAACTCAAAGTTTGTAAAAGAGAGAGTTTTTGGATAATGTCTTTTTCTTTCCTCTTTCAAAAAGGAAAAAGGTTATATTTAGATGAATGAAAGTTCCACATTTGATCCTTTAAAAAATAAAATAGTTTATGATAATGGATAGTTTATGATGATTCCTTGTGGCAATGAATGAAGTAGTCAAGGTGAAGGCCTACATATGAAAAACTCTATCTAGTGCTAACTAAATAAAATACTCTAGGGAGTTTAAAGGTTCAAAGGGGATGATAAGAGATATTTTATCAAGTAGCTAATTTAAGTTAAATGATTAATTCAAATATGTCTTTTATCTTTTTCAAGCATGCAAATATCAATGCAATCTTAAAATGGTTCAAAGGAAGTTCTAAGGATAAATCCACAAAGAAGAATATGAAATATAAAAAACACATATTGACATAGATGTCTCAATCTCATGTGGCAAACAAGCTTATAAAGTTGAAGTAATTTACCAAAAACTTTTCACCTATTCTTTTTGAATTCAACTTCAAATGTTAATTAAAACCTGTACCTCAAGTTAATTAAACCATTCAATACATTACACTTTCATACTCAATATTTTAATCTTATAACTCGTATAATAATTTAATCATAAAAAATAAAAAGGAAACTTCCCAATTAAGTACATCCGACAACATTTTCTCCCTCATGCTTAGACTTTATATTGTCCTCATTGTAAATGCTAAAATATGGAAAATAAAAGAAACTAAACAAACAAGAATTTTTAACAAGTTAAATGAAAATGGGATGAAGGAATAAAAAATTAAATTTTGTTTTTGGATTGTCTCCCAAGTAATGCCTTTTTTTAAGTTATTAGCTTAATCCAACTCCTTTTTCTTCAACCAATATCTATTATAGGTGGCTTCATTCATTTTTACAAGTAATGGGTTAGTGTGAGTAAGATGCAATTCAAATATGTAGAGTGGCTACTTCCCTTAATACCTGAGTTTTTTCACTTATAAGGGTTAGACAAGACTACAACAATTTCTTACAACTCAAGATCCATGTTATCTTGGTCTCACCCAACTTGCTAGGATGTTATGTAATTCAAGTTAAACCTCTTTAATGAATTAAATTTTCAATTCTTAAAAAAAAGAAAAAAATTTTAAAGCATAATATTCTTGATGAATTTCTATTTATCATTCTTAAGATGCTTATAGATGATAGCTTCCAATCCATCTTCTATTTTAAGTTCAAAAACTACCTATGATAAAGAATAAATCATATCAATTGAGTAAACATGACTATAATCATTAGGATCTTTCATGGAATCATAACTATTATGCTTAACAATTTTACCATCAAATTCCATTGTAGTGTGTTGCATTTAATAAAAGTATATTGTCATTCATCACACAATAATGGTAAAATGTAGATAAGTATAGTAATACAGCATAATGCATTACAAAAATATCAATAGGCAGTAAAGCATAATGCCCATACAGTCAAAGCAGTAAAACACGCGATGGAAGAAGATGGATGCAGTACACAATTGCATAATGAGGCAAAACACAAAACTAAACGCAGTACACCACCCCAACTACATAATGAGGCAAAACGCAAAACTCAAAACACAAAATACACAATCGACACTTAGACGAAGACACAATCGATGATTAAACCCATGCAATCAAATTAAACAAAACATGCAATCAACGATTAAACCCATACAATCAAAGCAGTACACAAAACCCAGTAAAAAAAACACAAATACAACAATATCACCGTCATAAGTAAAACTAGATGGACCACTTACCTCAAATGACGTTTAAACGAAGACAATGACGATGGCACACGATGGAAGAAGATGGATGCAGAGAAGGGAATACAGTGAGGAAATCGAAGCCTGCACGATGGACAAGGAACAACGAATGACAGGGAACCATGGATGACGACGACGATAGGGAACCATTGACAGCGACAGAGGAGAAAACGAAGATAAGACAGAGGGGAAACCAAAGAGTGAAACACAAGGGGGTGGGTTTCGGTAGGTTTAACACTATATGATAACGACGTTGTTTGGTCAACTTCATTTTCATTTTATTAAAAACATCGAACCTAAAGCTAATGACGACGTTTAACTTTCAATTTTACCGACATAATAGTTATTCCGTTGGTAATTTACTGACATAATCCATTTTTATTGATACACTCCGAAGCTTATTTCTACTGCCAAGCATTCTTGTCTATTTTACCAATGGACATCGCTCTTCTGTCAGTATATTTCGTTAAAAAAATTGTTGGGATAATTTTCCTCCACCTTTACCGACGGATATTTTGTTCGTGACAAAATGCAATTTTTTCCAACAATGATATTGACGAAAACTAATTTTCTGTCGGTTATTTACTACGATATTATTTCCATCGGCAATTTTCTATAGCTAATTGTAATTTTCTTGTAGTGTTAGTGTAGCATTAATGAAAGAGGAGTTTTAAGATATTTTTATTTTACTTTATTTTTCTTAATTGAATCTAATCTTTGTTATATTTATTTATGTTATTTTATTTTTAAGTAAAATTTGAGGAGAATAAAGATTTATGTAAGATATAATTATTGTATTAGATTAAGTGGATATGGTTTTATTTAAAGAGTAAATTTTTGATTGTTTCAATTATCAAAACATGTTTATATTTAAGTTCATTATTAATTCAAATCAATTATTATTACAAAATGAAAAATTTATGCTTATTGATGATATAGTTTTCTTTTTTGTTAAAGGGTTAATTAAAAAAATCTCAAATTTTGTTCAATTTTGCAATTATAGTCCAAACTTTAAAAAATGAAAATAAAATGTTTAAACTTTCAATTTTTTTTCAATTCTAGCCCGAACTTTAAAAAATGACAATAAAATGTTCAAATTTTTAATTTTTTTAATAAAATGCTCCAACAATAAAATGAAATGAGATTTTCTCTCATATTACATTTCTAATCAACTTCAATATGGATTCTTTTTCTTGATTAAGATATATATAATGTTCAAACTTCGGCTCAAATAGGAGTACGCTATAATGCTAATGTGCCTTGGATGTTTTAAACCCATTTTCTACTCCATCCGACTAGTTCCGAGTTCGAGTCCTGAGAAACTCATTATAACTATCTATTGAAATAGTCTTTGGGTTTGAGTAGAATTTCACCCCTAACTACAACTCATCGTTGATTCTTTAGCATTGAGCCGGATAAAGGGAAATTCTCACGTTCAATGAAAAATTCCATTGAATTGAATTGGGTCTATAAATCTAACAAATAGCAACAATTCTTGACCTCTCTCAAGATATCTCTCAATTTGAAAATCTAAGATTTGAATTGTTGTCATTTAATTGATTCCTCACTAACGTATAAAAAGTGGGCCTAATCTTTGGGGATGCATTACATTAGGGCTGCGGTAATGCATCATAGGAAAACGTTCCGTCTGCAGTAGTTGAGACCCTTTTTGAAAGCCCCTTAAAATTGGAAAATACAGTTATGAAACACAGAATGAGTTTGCAATTTTTATGGTTAGGCTTTTACTTTATTATACATGTTAGTAACATTTATCACTGTATTTACAAATATTATAGGCAGCTTCTTTAGTAGTGTTTAAAGCCTGATTCTGTACCATTAAAAATATTATATATGTAAAATTATTTAAACAATTTTATAAAAGATACATTTTTAAAAGATAAATTATATAATAGAAAATTACTTTTAATTATACAAAATTAAGAAATTGCTTTATAACCTTTAAAAATAATATTGAATATTAACCGATACTATACTATATGCTATTAGAATCAATAATAAAATTATATTAACTTTAGTAGGGTATTTACAACTTCGTATATGATTGCTGAAAGTAGTTGGAAAATAATCAACAAAGAATGGGTTATTTGCCCAGAGTGACTGGCTAGACTGAAGAATCTTCCAAACCCTCAAACCGAGGAGATGATTGGTTGGTTAACATGAGATGAAAGAAATGGGTAATAAATGAAAAAAGATAGTTGGTAATAAGTTATAATTAAATGAACAATATTTTTTTGTTTTTTTTGACACAATATTTCATACTTCTAATATAGGGAGAAATATAAGTTATATCTATTTTTATTTTTTACTATATTTATTATAATTTTTACTACCATTCTCTCAAATGAAACAAAACATACTCTCAACATTAGAATAAAATTGAGATATACGAATAGGATAGTTTGGGAACAAGAAGTCAACGTGAAGTTTTTAAATCATAGTCGGCATTTCTTATGTCAGTTCAGAACAAAGGAATGTATAGCCTTCAGGAGAAGATCTGAATTGAACAAGTTGGGCTAGCCGGGGGAGACCAACATGCCCCGTCTTACAGTGTACTGCAAACAAACTACTAGGGTTTTCGAGAACTCTTTGGATAAGATAAAGATAGAAAACGACTGTCTGACCCAGAGGGATTGAGCTATGTAGGGCAATTGTCTAAAGCCCACGATTTATCATGGTTACAAAGCTGGCCTATCTGTACCAAACTATACAGAGGCGAAGACATCAAAATGGCTTCTTAAATATCTCAATTTATTCAATAATCCAACCCCTTAATCTATATTAGTTGACACTTCTATACTAATCCAACCCTCAAGTTCCTTAGTGTTTTAAAAGAGTATTTAATATTATCTACCTGGATAAAGAGCGATCCAATCTTAACCTTTGTTATCGTGTCCCTGGTACCTCTGAACAGACTTGGCTTTTTAAACTCAACCAATACATAGAACAAGATTGGCAAGTCAATTTTCGTTACAAAACGCATAACAACTAACAGGCTGAATTATTGTGTGCTTTGCAACTGGCCTACATCTATGCCTTAATTCAATCATTGGGTCCTTGCCATGTATATATTTATATATAAGGGCAACATTGTATTTGATGTAAAAACATAACTAGTAAGACACAAAATCGCAATTACCATTCCTAATCTTCCAAAACTAAACACATCACAAAGGAAAGAAGACAACCTATCAACAAACATCCGCTTGGTTTCTATCCCTGAACTCCCAACTTGCATGTTTTTTAGTAGTAAGTCACTATCTCAGTACCATAGAATACATAACAAATGATGATTCAGGAAAAGAGAGTGTATTTAAATATTAAACATAGAATATGAGTTGATTCCTTTTAGGTTGCTGTCACAACCTTCTTAAGTTCGCCTAATTACACATTAATTAACCTTTATGCCTCTCTAATTGAGTGATGGATCTAAAAGTTGGTGACATCACCAAGCCTTCAATTTTTAATTTATCGTTCTGATATTTTATTTTATTTTTAATAACAGTTTTTTTTTAACCTTGCCAATTGCCTAATGAAATGGGATGACATAGTGCTGAAATAGGAAAATACTATGTTAATGCAATTAAATAGACAAGAAGACTCGAAATTGATAATCCAAGTGGAAGACTCTTACGCATATACATGACTCAAGTTATGGTTTTGCTGAATTGTTAATCTAATGTTAACATTAAAGATTGTCCAAGTGGTTAACCAATCCATGTGAAGTGCTTCACTGTTCACCTTAGGAACATGCATAGCCATGATATTGAATTTTGTCTAAATTTGAGACTAAAGAGACTTAACGAGAACGAAGAATAATCACATAACTTCCTCTGATTTTTCAAAAAAAGATTAATCACATAACATTATGCAGCCCACAAATATTAATATACTAGAAAAAAGACTAGAGTTTCACCATCATAATCTTACATAATTACAAAAAAGAAGTTTTGGCTTATGTTTTATCATTTCAGGCCTAAAAGCATAGGAATAAGTACAACGAAATTGTATTTATGAAAGTCTCACGTTATTTAATTTTTAGCGAGTCACGCATTGGAAACTTGATTTGTTCCCAAAATGTTAAAAACTCAGGACGGCTGATTTCTGCGATATGGTCAGTTAAAAGAGCCAAGAAATCAGAAATGAAAGAAACAGTAAGCAAAGTGCTAATTCTACGCTTGAGAGATGTCACAACTTTGTGGAGCAAAAGTAAGGAAAAGGAAAAATAAAACAGAAGAGTAGGGTCACAGTCAATAGAATACCTGGACGGAATAACTTGAAAGTTTCCACTATCTTGAGATTATTTTGTTGGAATAATTGACCTATATAGAGATTCGCAATAGTTTATAAACTTAACTATCGTTTTAGTTTTTACCACAAGGGTTGAGTTGAGCATCAGAGCATCAAACTACATTAATCGAGTTATCAAGTCTTTGGATTCTTACAGCAGTGACGTGATTCAGAAAAGTAAACTCTAATCCGCTGCAACTGATTGCTGATGATATAAGCTTATTTTTGTACATTCCTACAATGGGGGCGGCAAGTCACATCGGAGCTTTGCTTACCACTGTTGAGCAAAGTATTGCATATGCAGGAAACGAAGGTATGCAATACGATTGAAAATAAATCTACTTAATAAATCTAATGCCTTAATCACTGCATAAAAAGCCTTACTGAAAACTAGTTGGAAACACTAAAAAGGAAAATAAATCGAAATAATGGAGTGAAATCCCCTCCTAAAAAAGAGTGATAATATACAAAAAGTAAACAAATAACAATACATCATCCAAAAAATAAAATAAAAATTATTACTTGGTATTAAGTCAATATTACGTGTGAATTAACAAGAGTTTGAGTATTAACAATGTATCTTTCTGTTTGTTTTGTAATGCAGATTATTATTAGTTGTGATTTGTACTTTTTACATATATCCTCAGTTATCAAGTTATTTCTCATTTTAGAGGCGATTCTTACAAGACATGGAGTACATACATCTTTTAGTTTGCTTGTCCATATAAACAGCGCTGTTACCCTAAAAGTAAGAATTGACCAGCATGCAATTAGCATAGATTTACTTCCAGGCCTTGGATTGGAAGATGAGACACTATAAATGGCAATGCAGAGTTGGACAGTTATCTAATGCATAAAAGTACTGTGTCTAGGATCAGCAAACATTGAGGTTTCTGTATTAAAAATTGACGTTTTAGAATCCAGGAAAGATGGAACCCCACAAGCAGGCACCAACTTTCATTAATAATAGGAGAGTTTTAAAGAAAAGACTATGCTTATTTTATAAGCACCAATCTGCCAGAAGTTAGAACCCTCTCTTTTTAAATCCTTTTAACGACAATACAGTCAAGTTATAGACGAGAATAAGAAGAAAGCTCCAAAGTGAAGAATGCGTCATTTGATTCAGATTTTTCCAACTGCTTCAGGGAATTTCACTGATCTGCCGGTTGGTGGATGGAATAGTACTATACCCTCTTAATTTAATGCGTCAAACTGCAATGTCGGTTCAAATTAATCAAAACCCTTGATTAATTAAGTGTAGAATCATGGTTAAGGACCTACTCTGCTCCGTTAATATAAGCTTTTCTCATCAAATTGCTTTTGAGCTGGCTGTGCACACCATCCAACAACCTGTGTTTGCTTATCGAATATGCAACCTTTGATTGAGAAGAAGGGGGGACAAAAAAAAGGTAGACATGATTTCCACCTAAATGTGCTCACGCTCAGCCAAAAAGGTGCCTGAGTTGGCTTTTTTGCCTCGTTCAAAAGCAATAATTATGCAGATGAAAAGTTAGTTCGAAATAATCCAATCAACGCTGTAGTTGAAAAATAAAATTTTTAGATCGAATTTCAATAATTAAATAATTTGAATATTAAAACTTGAATTATAAAATAAGAAATTGTAAAATCTTTTAAAAGTTTTTTATGTGTCAACGATGAACTATTCATATGTCCAGCCTTTAATAGTATCGCAACAGCAATTTCTCAACTCTTGAGAGGAATTAAATAAGAATGTTAGCTCATTTATGTTTATTCCTATTTATAGAAAAATATTAAAGTTTTAAAATTTTCTATTAAAATTAAATACCCAATTATAATTAGAGTTCTAATTATAATTAATTTAATTTTAATAAAATTAAATATATCATATTTGATCTTTAAAATTTCTCAAACTTTATAATTAAGTCTAACTTAATTAAAAATTGATTTTTCCTTCATAAATACTCTTTTATGTGTGACCCATTAGATTCCTAATATATTGGAGGTAATTATAAATTATACTTCTAATTTATTATTAAAATCAAATAAATTAAAACTTCTTTTAGTTTATTTTTAATTCTCGAATTAAAAAATATAATCATAGATCAAGATTGATGTTTTCCAACATTTTATGACCACTCAAATATTAGGATGTCAAAGTGGTTTGATTTAACCTGTTCATGCATAGTTAATTTATCCTTTTCGTCATCTAATATTTCAATTAAACAGATTATAGGTATAGTGTATATTCTTTTATATTCAATCATGTTCGTTCTTGCTAATTAATAATTGATTAATAATTGATATTCTTTTCAAATATCAACTCATTTTGATCAGAGAATTTTATAAATCACTATTAATCAAGAATAGTAAAACATTATCTCTAATTACTTTAGAGTGATGAATTCTTTTTTGACTTAATCAACTAATCTTCATATGGTTCACATTCGTTAGTTGCATCAAAACGTAGCAATTTATGCATGAGATACCTTAATAATCTTAAGTCTAAGAATCAATTATACACTCATCCTTACGAAGAAATCCACAATCATATAAGTAATATTTTATTTGAGATCCTCCTAATCGTGTCAGTTCAGCGACTTATTTTCTAATAAGTACTCATACGTCTGTTTAATTATCTTCATACTTTAATTTATATGATCAATTACTTTCTTTATAACAAAGAAAGATAATGAGGGCTAGTTTTACTATTTTATCAATATCTTAACTTGATGAAACTACAATTAAAAACATTTAGAAATAATATATAAATATAAATTGAATTTTATAAGTATGTTCTCCTCCTCATAATTTTAATTATGCAATAATTATTATAGAAAATTTAACTTTAGTATTAAAATATGAAATGTAATTATCTAAATATATAAAGTATAATCTTAAACAACTGCGTCAAATTAAATTCGCGAAGAACTCAAAACTGTGACCGTGAAACAGCCATCAGATTAGAACACTGGATGTTTACATATGATAGGTCAGCAACGTACCCTTATGAAATGACTTGAATTAACAATGAAAGTGTACTGCCTTGGTACTGCACAGCTTGGGACATATTTTTCAAAAAAGGGAACATGGACAAAGAATCCTATTTTTGACTGGGCATATACCGTGGATGCCCTAATTTTTAGTAAAAGAACTTGCCAAGAATGCCTAATATAAAATTAGAAAATATTTAAAAATGCCGGAGACCAATTTACTTTAATGTTCTTCTTTACAGAAAGGGCCCAATCACAGACTGAGTTGACTTCGATTAATGAGAATTTTCAATATATACCGGCTGCTTTCGTCATGACCATCGATTGGTCCACCGATGGTGATCTGCAATTTCATTAATCAAGCAAATTTCTTTTTGTCCTTTGATTTTTTCCTTTATAATATACCTTTAATTAATAGAAGACCAACCAAATTAAAGAGATCATCATTGTCATTGCCATTGTCTCTAGATTTTCTGTCCAATTTTTATGGTGTCTTATTGTATCTAGTAAATCTTAGTCATTTATTTATGCGGGCTCTACGTTTATTTATATGGAGCTCACGCGGAACCCGCATAAATGAATGACTGAGATTCACTAGACACAATAAAACACCATAAAACTGGACAGAAGATCTTGTTTCCATTGTCTAGGACGAAGAATTTATATATCCAGACTTCAAAATCTTATAGCGTTAAGGTTTATGCCTATAGAACTTTGAGGTCCATAGTGCGCCTTCTATTAAAGACATCAAAATCAAAACTTAGCGTCAACAATTATGGCGGATTTTGAATATAGTTGAATTTGATAGATTTTGTCCAAGAATCGTTAATTTTTATGTATTTATTTAACATGAACAAGACTTTAAATTGAAAATATTGTATAGTACATTAAATTTTTTATTAGATATATTAAATTAATATTGAACTTGAGCTAAATTTATTGAATTTGAGGTTGTTTATAAGAGACAATCCAAACTTTTTCTTTGAATTACACTGAGTCCAAACCAAATTTGAACACTTAATTTTGTTTTTAGCAATAGAGTTTGAAGAGGTCGAAATTAAGCCAAGGTTGATAATATATTGTAGTAAAAAAATACGAGGAATGTAATTTTTAAAAACTTAAATATCAATAAATTAAGTTTCTATACCATGTGAGACCTATAAAAAGACCAAATGAGTAGGTGTAAGTAATTAAGCTACATATCAAATTATGTGATTAATTATGCCTGTGTAGTAATTGTGGAACTAGATAGTGCATTTTCTAGCAATCATTTAATTATCTGATGTAATATAGTAAAAGAGAAAGTATAAGTAAAATCCCTTCTCCTTATGACATGTAAGATAATATTTACACATTGAAGTCATGATTATATTAACCGTTAAGTTAATTAATCTATTACAAACTTTTATTAACTTGGTGAGATAAAATGGACTGGATTTGTTTGCTTAATGGATTGTATTTTGAATTTTCAAATTGATTGTAAAGAGATTGCTAAGATGACTATTATCTATTTGTCAATATTTTTAATTAATTTAGACGTATATAGAACTATGTTTCAATACAATTATTGTGAGATATTGAGATCTTATTCATTCATATCGAGAAACTGTTGTAAGGGAGAACATAAAATGGAGCTTCATTAATAGAATAATGGAGTTTTAAAAGACAATAAGTTATTTGATAGGTTTTTTGGGTTCGAGGTCAGGGGCTGCCAAATTAACAAAGAAAGGATTTAAATTAAGGGTTCTCTGTCATTTTCTTTTGTTTCATTTCAATATAAAGTTGTTCATACACCAATCTTGTTACATGAATTCTTCCATGTGTCACCTATCAGTGCATTACTAACATAAAAAGGAAAACAAAACTTCCTTGTATGCAACAAAATAGTAGTACAACTAACAACAATCCTAAACTTTCAGTAACAACCAGATTCCTTTAATGATTGTAATCATTCCAAGAAGTTAGGTGTCTACGGTTTCTTATTGGGTGACTCGATTCCTGAAGGCCTACTTCTTCCTCCTTCATGGACTCTTTACTTACGTCCTAGTCTTTATTACTGGGATGATTAGTAATCGTAACAACTTGCCCTCTCGAATGGAAAACCACCTTGTCCTCGAGGTGCTAGGTAGATTTAAGTGAGTCTCAATCTTCCCATGTACTATCTTCTAGTGAAAAACCCGACCATTGAACCAAAACAAGAGTGCGATAAGGGTGAGATGAAGTGTCGCTTTAGAATCTAGAATGAACAGAGGCTCAATCAATGGCTGTCCATAGATGGCATGAGGTGGCAAATCACGAACTGGAGTAGTAAAAGGGTCGTGATGGAGCTTGAGAAGAGAGCAATGAAAGATTGGATCAATTTTAACTTCTGTCGACAAAACCAACTTATAAAAGGTAACACTAATATGCACCACAATCTAATAGGGCCTATGAAAATGTTTACTAAATTTAGAATAAGAAGGGCAGCCAACAGAGGTTTGTCGAACGACAAAAGATTGACATAAACCCAGTCCTGATGTTAAAGATCAATGTGTTGTTTCATATAAAGTTGTGCCTTCACAAGATGTTGTCGAAGGACTTTTAGCATGTCTTCTCTAGAACGAAGGAGATAATTGACAACTTTTTTGGTGGTGGTATCCATCATATATTTCAAAATGTTGGGTGGAGCTTTGCTACATGTAATTTCAAATGAAGAGAAACCAGTAGAGGAATGCTAAGCGGTGTTATAAGACTAGTCTACCAGGGGTAAGAATTTGTGCCACAAAGTAGGTTTATGGTTGACAAAGGATTGCAAATGTTGTTCCAATGTTATGTTAACGAATTCAGTCTGACCATCGATTTAAGGATGATACGCTATACTCATCCTTAATTTGGTACCACTGAGTTTGAATAATTCTTGCTAAGATTGTCTAACAAATATGGGATCTTGATCGGAAACCAAACTTTATAGTAACCCATGTAATTTACAAACCATATCTTAGAATAATTGAGCTACCTTGTAAGCAATATAGTGTGATGGAAGAGCACCAAAATGAGCTCCTTTAGAGAAGCGATCAATAACTATCAATATCATAGAGTAACCATTTGATGATGGCAAACCTGTGATGAAGTCAATGCTGAGATCCTTCCAAAATGCAGATGGTATTGGCAATAGTTGCAACAACCCTCCTAGTTTTTTAGTTTCGTACTTAGTTTGTTGGTAAATATGGCACTGCTTCACAAAACTTTTGACATTAGAAGCCATAGTGTCCCAATAAAAATTCTCACGTAATTAGTGTAACGTCTTGGCAATACCC
Organism: Erythroxylum incrassatum; assembly: GCA_026546855.1. Taxonomy (NCBI): domain Eukaryota; kingdom Viridiplantae; phylum Streptophyta; class Magnoliopsida; order Malpighiales; family Erythroxylaceae; genus Erythroxylum; species Erythroxylum incrassatum. The sequence continues at coordinate 6,316,024 of JANVCL010000002.1, forward strand.
ATATGTCCAACAATGGGAGTAGTACGAAATTCTTCCAAAAGGAGCTATTTAAAGGCATTAGAAGAGCTCACCTACATACGACCATTGTACAATATTAAACCATCCTTGTAAGTATAATTGGGGTGGGAACGTGGCAGTTGTTGAATAGCTTCAACTAAATCTCTGATAGAAGATTGATGGTGATTTTCTACTCGTAATTGATATAATAAAATGAAGTATAAACTGGTCAAAATCAAGTAGTGATGAGGATCATGGATTACCGATAATGCATTGGCAACAACATTATGGCTACCTTTCTTGTACTGAATATGAAAAATCAAAGCCAAGGAGCTTAACTAAATAAGATTGTTTCTCTGGGGATTGTAACATTTGTGTCATCAACTCTTTCAAACTCTAATGGTCCATCAGAATAATAAGTTAATGTCAAAGTAAATATTGCCTCCATTTTTTGACAATCGCAGTTATCATATGAATCTCTCGAATGTAGGTGGAAGTGCGGGGTAACTTTAGCCAAAATTGTTTGCTAAAAATGTTATCAGATATTTGTCCAATAACAACATTACACCCATTTCAGAGCTTGAAGCATCTGTATCTAATATAAATGGTTTAGAAAAATCAGGGAGTACCAGGACTGGAGCAAACGTCATAACTGATTTCAGATTATCAAAAGCCTCTTGAGAGATAAGAGACCAATGAAATTGATCTTTCTTGAGCAAACATGTTAATGGAGTCGCCAAGTGTGCATAATTTCAAATGAAATGTCGATAAAAACTAGTAAGATCGAGAAAGCCTCTTAAGGATTTGAGGGTGGTAGGGACTGGACAAGTTGTCATAACATGTATTTTTGTAACATTGAGCTATACTCCTGTGGTTGAGACCATACACTTGAGATATTCTACCAAACGTTCGACAAAGAAGCACTTAAAGAGCTTTAAAAAAATTCTCCCTATCACAAGGTTTTGAAAGCTTGCTCCAAATGAAAGACATGATCTGAAAATGATTTGCTATAAACTAAAATGTCATCAAAAAAGACAATAACAAAATGGCACAAAAAGGTTGAAACAACTTGTTCATGGTGGCTTAGAATATTGAAGGAGCATTACACAAGCTGAACAACATCACCTTGAATTCGTAGTAACCAAGGTGTGTGCAAAAAGCTGTTTTATGAATATCAACCTCCAACGTTAAGATCCAGTAGTAACCTTGTAATAGATCAATCCATGTAGCTCTATTAAGTTCATCAAGCAACTCATCAATTGTAGGTATGAGAAATCGATCATTTACATTCACTGCATTGAGGGCTTTATAATCAATGCAAAAACGCCAACTGTCATCTTTTTATGAGTAAAATTGATATGGTATATTGCTACGTTGAATGAGCCCAGGTTTAAACATTTGATCTACTTGTACTTCAATTTCCCCTTTTTGAGAGTAAGGATATTGGCAGGGACGCACATTAACTGGCTAAGAATTAGGTAGTAAATGGATGCTGTGATCAGTGGTGCAACTGGGAGGAAGAGTTTGAGGTTGGTGAAATAGGGTGTGAAATTGGTTTAAAAGATTTTGAATTTGGAAAGGATAATGGCTAGGCGGTGAATAACTTAATGAAGTGTCAACTGTCAAGTTAAATTTGGATGTGGAATAATTCAGACACGTCAGCTGTCTGTAACAATTATTTGATCTGTTAAGTTGTTACCAACTTAGATACTGTGAATCCCGTGTCCTTGAGCTCAATTAACTGATCATTTTGTAGAAATCTCATGGTAAAAGTGGAGTAATCTATAAGGAAAGGCCCAATTGTTTTTAACCATTGTACACCTAAAACAATTTCAACTCCACTTATTTATAGATTGTGCAAGTTCATAAAAAATTACACTAAACGTGGAGTGAGAATGTTGGACAGAGTTGAGTGCAATTTATTTCAGAACCATTACCCACTAGGACGTTGAAGGGTTGAATGGGTTAGGTTTATAAGTGCAAATATTTGGCAGTGTGCTCCTGAATAAAGTTGTGTGTACTGCCAGTGATAACCAAACTCGTGACTAGACAGTTAGCTATTCGACCCACAAGATAAAAGGTTTCATGTGCCATATGGTCAGCCAGTGCATGAAGGCTGATTTGAGCTGGGTTGGGGTTAATTGAATCCGAAGCGAGTAAAGGGATATTAGGATCAATAGGGAAGTCCATATCGATTATCACAATATCTGAAGAATCGTCATCGGCAATCAGTAAAAAATATTGGGATATACATTTATGTTGGGGACCAAACTTCTTGTTGTAATTGTAGCATAAGCCTTTTTCTCTACGAGCTAACATTTCGTTAAGGGATAATTTCCTAAAGGTGGGTTTAGTGGGCATAGAGGGAAGGGAGATGGGTGTTTTAATGATGCTGGAGGACAGGTTGGAGTAGGAATTGGATGGGGAGTAAAGCGTCAAAATATGCTTAGAAGTGGGATTAAAAGAAGTGGCACGTTTAGTGTTCGATAATTTATCCTCTCAAAGTTTGGCTAAAGCGGCAGCTTGAGTAAGGGATAATGGTTTTAATTCTTGAACTTCATATCAAATTTCTGGTGCAGTCTCAAAATAAAACAATTGAGAATGAATGATAGGTGTAAGTCGACAATGTGATTAGCGAAACTTTCAAACTCAATCAAATAATCATTGACAGATTACGATTGCAAAAGGCTCTCCTATGACGTAATCTATCCGTTACGAAACATCCAATGAAACCAACCTAAAGTTGGGCCATCCATGTAGAAGGATGCGATGCGACCAACAAGTGGCGTGTTATGATAGTCGAAAAAAGTTGTTGAATCTTGAAGATCCGACCCATGGCGTTGTGACCATCAAAACGAGGAATTTCAAGTTTTAACTGATGACTAGTGGGGGCATTATGACCAACACTTGTAGGTTGTGGAGGGGATTAAGGTGGAGAATGTAAATCAGGAGAGGTGTCTGTTGGAGGAGATGGTAAAGCTTCGATGGTAGCCATTTTTGCAAGAAGTTTGTCAAGTTTGGCGTTAAGGTTTGTTTGTTTTGCTGTTAATGTTGATTAGTTAAGGGTAAGTTTTTGGATCACGTCTTCAAGTCGATTAGTGATGGCCTTTGAACGAGTGTTCTCAGCCATGGTGATGACTCAATGAAACCACCAAAGATGATAGGTTTCCTCGGTTCGAGGTCATGGCCCTCTAAATTAACAAAGAAAGGATTTGAGTTAAGGTTTCCTTGCCCTTTTTCTTTCATTTCATTTCAATATAAAGTTATTCATACACCAATCTTATTACGTGAACTCATCCATGTGTCACCTATCAGTGCATTACTAACAGTAAAAAGAAAACAGAACTTCCTTGCATGCAACAAAATGACCTTACAACTAACAACAAGCCTAAACTTTCGTTAACAACTAGATTCCTTTAATGATAGTAATCATTCCATGAAGTTGGGCATCTACGATTTCTTATTGGGTAACTCGATTCCTGAAGGCTTGCTTCTTCCTCCTTTATGGACTCCTTACTCACGCCCTAGTCTTTAGGCTGATCAGTAATTGTAACATTAATCGAGTACTAATTCAAATACAAAACAACAAAGTTTTTGATAAGGGGAGGCTACTCTACAAGAATATGAAAGAAAAGTATGTAAAAATTTAGGACAAGATTGTTATATTTGTTTTATGAAATAGAAGTTACAATATTATGCTTTCTCAATCATGTTTAATGAACCATTTGATATGACGTCTAAGAATTTGTTTGAACTTTTAGGGAATTGTATTTCTTACTAGTCATTCAAATAATAAAGGGACTCTTTTTTTATTATATCTTTTCACATTTCTTGTTGTATTAGTTTAATATTTTGTTTTAGTTTCATTTTATATCATTTTACACGCATAACTTTTTGGTTCATTCTAACCCTTATTTTCATATTCTTATATGTATTTTTTACAAATGTAGGCACAGAAAAGGATCTTATAGCTACAATGTGTATGTAAAAGGGCTAGTTTTATTGTGTTGCAAAGATAGAGAATATCAAGTTAACTCTCCATGAGATATTACGACAAGAGCTAACAATACTAGTTGGTACGTTTAATTAAATTCGTTAAGACATATATTAAATATAAATTCATCCAATATTAACCCCCAAGGTTTAACAAAAATCAACCTATGACACATCAATAAGTCAAAGACTCAAAGGAATACATTATGTGGGCCTATCATGTAAATAAATTGCACAGATTGGATATGCTAACTGATAAATAAACTATCAATATAAGCTAATTTTGAACAGTTAATATTTGTTTTTTTTCTTTTTTTCTTCAAATAATTGGTTCGAAGCAATGAGTAACTTAGTTTGCATTTATAGTTGAAGGAATTGCCCATATAGTTATAAAATTGACACCACTCATTGTTCTGTCCCCACTAGGGATGGCAATGGGTTTTCAACCCGATCCATATCCGCACTACCCGACCCAATGGATTTAGATATGGGTAGTAAATCGTAAAAACCGATGGATATGGATATGGATATGGGTTGAGTCATAAAAAAATGGATATGGATATGGGTTGAGTAAAACCCGAACCGAACCCTACCCATTGCCATCCCTTACATCAAATCCATGCTTTAGCAACTTATGCACAGGGAGAACTCAAAAGTGATTTCATGAAATTTCGATGTGTTGGGAAACTACTCCTTTCCAACCAACTTTAGCAAGTTAGATTTCCCTACCTTCAATGGGAGTGATGTGAAAAGCTTGTAAAGGGAGTGATGTGAGAAGCTGGATTTACAAGTGCGAACAATTCTTCACAATTGACCATAGTCCAGAAGAACTGAAGATCCAAGTTGCATCACTACACATGAAAGGCATGGCATAAAAATGGTTCCAGCCAATAATTAAGAGCAGAAATGTAGCGTGACACAATAGAGCATGCTTGGTCGATGAGTGAGACAATTCTCTGAAATTTAAAGCGAGAACAGTGAAGTGCGAGATAAGTTGACAACTTCCATCTTTTGCTACTGAACTACTAGCGGTGCCTAGTGGTTTCCGATCATCTTGTTGCACGCCCCAATGGCAATTCCATGGCCTCCTCCACTCCAGAGGGGCAACTGGCTAAAAAAGGTCGCACCCGCAAACGCGATGACGACCCCCAACCTCCCAAGCTTTCTTATAGTGCGGCAGTGCTAGCGCCTACTGTCAAGGAAACAGCAGCGATGTCTATCACGTGGCTGGAGGATGAACCTTTAGTGAGCTAGGCGGTAGCATCCTGCTGTCCCAATCGCTGAAGACTAAGCTTGATCAACAATGGAGTTCTACGGTTGTGGTGAAACTGCTCGGACGACGAGTTGGATACAGAGTTCTGAGCACTAGGTTAAGGAGTCTTTGGCAGCCATGAGGTCCATTAAAAATCGTCGACAAGGACCATGATGTATTCCTGGTGAAATTCCTTGAGGAAGAAGATTTTCTGCATGTACTCACAGACGGGTTGTGGGTGATCTTCGACCAGGCTCTCGTCGTCCAGCGGTGGTTCCCTTCTTTCCGTCTTGCGGCTACTCAGCTGACAAGAGCAGTGATATGGTTGCGAATATTGGACATGCCCATAGCTCGGTATCACCCTCAAATCCTCAAGGCTTTTGGAAATCTTGTGGGTAGCACGATTAAACTGGACGAAGCCACCTTGTATGCCCAACGTGGGAAGTATGCTCGTCTGGCCGTGGAGATTGATCTCAGTGTGCCTCTGCCCTCTAGCGTCGTCCTGGACGGTGAGACCTTGATGATTGCTTATGAGGGGCCACCTCCCATCTACCCTTTGTGTGGAATGATTGGGCATGAACCTAGCTGTTGTCCGAAGAACCATCAAGCTTCCATAGACCCGCAACCCCCACTGGCAGGAGATAGAGATGGCGCGGCCCAACTGTGGACAGGACTGGACGAGACCGACGCACGGAAGATGGAGGGGACGACTATTGGCCAGGGTGCTTGGACACGCATCCAGTGGAATAACTCGTGTCGTGGAGGGGCTCGTCCCGGTCTCGCAGGGCGTGGCAGCAAGCAGCCCGTTGCAGCAACAAGAGGCTTCAGATTCCAGGCGCTGTCAAAACATGAACAGTGCCATGACCTTGAACGTTCGAGATTAGTCTTCCCAAGTCATTTTGTTTTTGTAGGTGTCGGACAGCGCCAAGTTACGTCCAATCTCGTTAATGTAAGGCGGACTCCAGTTACTGGTGAGGCCTATTCTTCAGCTAGGCCAGCTAAGGGATCAAGGCCTCCGTCCACTGGTAACGAGTTTGTCAGTTCCCAATAGGCCCAACAGGCCACAGACTTGGACAGTGGTAGTCCGGTTAGCGAGCTGGATACGGTTCAGCTTGTTAACCTGAAAACCTCAACTAAAGAGAAGCATGTAGCCATTGGAATTACCTCTCATATGGAAATAGTATGTGATAATCATTTTATTATGGATCAAGTTCCGGATGCCGAGGCCCAACCCTTTCTTATGGAGAGCGTTGAGGAAATCCGGGAGACTGACCGACCAGGGGTCGAGGCACAGCTTCTCCCGTCTTCGAAACCTCTCGATTTACCGAAAGGTTCGGTTGGCCAAGTAAGGATCCCTAATCCCAGTCCGGACACGGAAATGGTCTTGCAAGATTTAGCCCGGGAGACACGGGCGGGCACCAATGGCGATTTCATCCTGGATCTGGTGTACGATCGCTTTCTTTCGTTCTCCTTTTATGTCGATATTTTTTTGGAATTGCCAAGGAGTGGGTGGGCCAACCTTTCGAACAGTTCTGATGTATGTTGTATTGGTGAGATGATGTGAACTTAGAAGAGTGCAAATTTTGTGGTTAACCTAGGTTTAAGCCAGGAAAGTGTTCTATGAAACAGAAATTAGTTCCATGGAAGCGTATGTATTATTTCCCGCTAACTCTGAGACTTCAAAGACTTTATGTTTCTGATGTAACTGCATTTCACATAAGATGGCATGCTGAATACAAACAGGAAAATGGAGTAATGAGTCATCCATCAGATGCACTGGCATGGAAATATTTCAATGACACCTATCTTGATTTTTTAGTGGAAAGTCGAAATGTTCGGTTGGGATTGTCGACGGATGGATTCTAACCTTTTTGTTAATCCAGGTAGCAATATTCTTCATGGCCAATTATAATTACTCTTATAATTTGCCTCCTTGGATGTGTATGAAAGAGACATATATGTTCTTGACAGTGATGTGCCAGGGCCAACAAATCCGAAGCAAAAAATAGATGTGTTCTTACAACCATTGATATTTAAAATGCAACAAATTTTGGGAATCTGGTGTTCAAACATATGATGTTTCATTGAAACATAATTTTGTGTTGAGAGCGGCTTTGATGTGGACCATTAGCGACTTTTCGGCTTTTGCTATGTTATCTGGATGGAGCACAGTTGGAAAATTGGCTTTTCCTTATTGTGGCAATAATTCTGATGCGTTTTATCTTCCAAACAGAGGCAAAATATGTTGGTTTGACAATCACAGGAAATTTCTTCCTTCAGATCATCCGTTTAGGCGCAATAAACATAAGTTCATTAAAAATAGGATGGTCAACACATCTCCTTCTCCTCTTAAAGCTGGTGAAGAGGTTTTGCAAGAGATTGAGGAATTAGGTTTGCTGAAAGTAACAGAATTAGAAACCGATGAAGTGAATACAAGCATTAGTCTAAACTTTGGTTGGTAAAAACGAAGCATATTTTGGTATTTGCTATATTGGAAAACGAATTTGATACGTCATAATCTAGATGTGATGCACATTGAGAAAAACATTTTTGAGCCGCATGTGGACATTATTTTGAGCCGCATGTCCACACAAAAGCAAGAAAAGTTCCTCGTAATGATGATGAGGGAGGAACGAGTGGTGCTGATGGAAACTTGTCCATTTTTACTTATTTTGGACGAACATATGGACGTGCGACCAGAAGAATGTTAACAGAGGAAGAAATTGAAGTTGCACATGGTTACATTTTATTGAATCGTGAAGAGGTTCTTCCTTTTGTTCAGTAAGTTGAACATGATTATTTCTTTATGTAACATTGTGTGTTGTTCATAACAAAAAATTGTTGTTATGTATTTAGATTATACAAGACATTGTTACGCGAGATAATGCTGAGCATCACACAGGATGATATTAATAAAGAAGTTAGAAAACACTTTCCTTGATGGTTCGAGAGATTTGTAAGTTGTCACTTACAACTATTCTTAATTATAGTTCAAAACCATATTTACGTGTTCTCATATCATTATACTCTTTGCTATGATACATTAATTTATGTAGGCCTTCGAAAATCTAATAGAGAACAAGTACGTTTGTGATCTTGCGAAGGGTCCTCTGCGAACTGTTAAATCTTATTCGGTGTATTTTGTGAATGGATACAAATATCATACAGAATCTCATAGACATAGCATGTTAACAATAAACAGTTGTGTGTCAATACAGGGAGAATTGATGGATTATTATGGTAAAATTATTGAAATACTAGAAGTTGAGTACCTGCTTTGCCAGTGAAGCGATGTGTGATATTTAAATGTGACTGGTATGACCCGACACTAAATGTTGGAACAAAAGTGCATAGCCGATACAATCTAGTTGAAATCAACTACCGAAGAAGATTGAGACAATTTGAACCTTTCGTCTTGGCTATGCAAGCGAAACAAGTTTGTTATGTAACATCCCACCCCCGATGGGAAGGGTAAAATAGTCATTTTGGAAAGAGACCAAGAGGGATTGAGATTAATTTAAATATTCATGCATATCCTTATATGTGAATAGTGAAAATCTGCACATGAAAAGAACTATACATGTATTCGTGACAATTTTCGGTAGAGGTGCCTAACTGTGTTTTTGTTGTGAAAATATGAATTGGTAATTGAAAAATGAAATTGGAGTGATTTTTATGTGTTTTATATTTTAAGGGGATTTTAGGAATTTTTTTGAACTTTTCCGGAAAAATTGCCAAGTGGCAAACCGGTTGATTTTTGGTATCGAAAATTTCTGTCCAAGGGCACTACAATATTGGGTACATGATTTTGGGATTTAAATTAGGGCCATTGGAATTGAATGGGTCAAATTTCATTAGGGTTTCTTAATAAATCATTTTACATGTTTTTGTCCTTTTCTTCTTTGTCTTTTTCTTACACTTGACAAGTGTCCTACACCATTTAATGTTTTTGTTTGGTTCCTATCCACTTTCGGCAGCTCTATATAGGATGAAGGAAAAGAGAATTTTGCTTGCTTTTGTTCCTCATCACCCGAAACCTCTTATTCTTGTTCCTCTTCATTGCTTTTCTTTAATTGTTCTAGCTGAAAGTGTTGTCTCCTCCTCCACCTAAAGTGCTTCCTCTCATGCATGCTAGCTTAAATTTTCTACCCCTTTTCTATGATGAAAACCGTGCATGGGGATGAGAGTGAGTAAGTTGTGATTGGTTGCTTAGTTGAAGCATTGAAGAGTTGGAAGCTTTAATTAGGTAAGTGTATGTTTAAGCTTTGTTTATGAATCTAATGAATGACTTGGTAGTTAAATGCATGATTGTAACATTTTGTGCATCAATTGCATGAAGTTGAACTTTGACTAGATGGGTATATTACTTCTTTGATGGATTGATGATTGGTAAAT
>JANVCL010000002.1:6332868-6344172 GCA_026546855.1 Erythroxylum incrassatum
ACACTCTAACACTCCCCCTCAAGTGCAACTGGGGTTGGACATCCAGTTGTCACTTAAAATATACACAGTGAAAATCGGACCGGGCCGTTGGGAATGAACATCCAGACGGACAACCAGGAAATTAATAATCTGGGCCAAACCTGCTCTGATACCATGTTAAGTGACCATTTCAGCTGTTGTGATGAAATGGTCACATAACATCCCATACCAAATCAATTTCCTTGTAACAAAAGATATCGTAGAATCCTATACCAATCAACTTCCTTATTACAAGAGATATCCTAAATAAATTAAAATACAAATAATGTCAAAAATAGAATAGAATATCTTAACAATAAGTTTCTATAAAATACAAATAATGTCAAAAATGGAATAGAATATCTTAACAATAAGTTTAGTAAATAAACAAATAAATTGGTGAGAAATTAACAGTAAAAGAGATTAAAAAAAACAAGAACATAGAATTTAACGAGGTTCGAAAATGGTATGTTTCCTACATCCTCGGGAGTGAAGTGGCTACTTTTTGTATATTATTCATATACAAAATAGGGTACATTAGGTTTTTGTATAAAACCCTAAAACTTGTACAGTTATAGCAGGACATGTCACCATGTTGCCATGTCATCCATACGATATCGTACTGACATCTCCCAAAACCGTCAATCCTGTACCATACCGCAAGGATGATGCCCTCTCACCCTTAACCTATCTTGTCGTATCTCAATGATGAACTAAGAAAATACGATTCTATTCCAGTACCTACCCCTTTACCAATATATGAGCCACATACACAACATAAATAAATTAACACAAATTTTCTGTATTAATTTATTTTCTACACATTAAATTTATCTACTTGTCATAAATTCTAAAAAATCGTAATTGCTAACCTAATTACTTTTTGATATGCAACCCTCAGTTTCACTTTAAAACAACTGTGGCAAAATAGGAATTTGCAAAGCTTCGACCATCAGATTTTTATTTTTCACTTGTCTTAGTAAGTTTCATCCAAACACTTTTAGACAATATAACTCAGCATCAACTTATCGGAAGTAATGCCTTGAGTAGTCTATATAACACATAATTTTTGGAATTTACCGTACCCATGCATCGTAGTAGTTCTTCTTTAAGAACGACCTGATCTAGTCCTTGTTTAACTACATGTCGATCGTGGTTCGGTTCTATTACACTAAATTGTGAAAATACTCGAACAAAGACATTGTTTTAGCATGCGAACGTCATTGTCTATATGGTCCCCAACTAACAATCATGGATGTCATGACACGTTCACTGGCTGGTCCCGCTATCGAGGAGCAGCCAATTAGATTCACCAGAAGGATTTGAGCCATAAGAGGTTTGCTGAGGCAAAAGTGGAGCCCTTGACGTGAACATGCCAACGCGGTAGCAAACATTCTCACCAGAGTCGATGGAAAGCAAAGTTAGTTGGGGGTGGCGCCGGCAAGTGCTGACTTTCATGGTGATACTGACATGGATATCGTTCGGTCAAAGAAGGACTAAACCGTTTCAGTACTAACTTCCATTAACGTATGGTCTATGGAGGTTTGGTTAAAGTTATCGAGTACAAACGCTCTTTGCCTCCAACTGAGCTTTCACGTCGATGATTTCTATGCTCGGAATAGGTGCTTTCTCTGTCTCCGTTTTTTTCTTGTGTGCTGTTTTCGTGCCATAACACCAACTATGAATGGTAAAATAAATGTAAGAATAATCTGAAGGTGTTTATTTATTAGACTTTTGGGTTCTTTCTATTTAGTAAAAGAATATTAGAAAAGAAAAGGTAAAAAATGAAGGAAGATCGCTTCTCCCCATCAAGTGATTTGATAATGGTCTTTATGTTGGCAAACAACAAAACAATCCCCCTTGCAACGGCATTTGCTCTCTTTATTCTAAAAATGTTTCCTTAGAATAGTTTTATTCTACAATTCGATTGTCTACAAAAATAAAATTCGCACCCTCGCAATTAATGAATCAATCCAGATTTAGACAAGTCCGCCGCATATAAGTCCAAACGGAACTGGGGAGTGGAGAGTGGGGAGTGGGGAGTGGGGATCAACATCCCGTCATAGTCTCCCTTAGTCGCTATATATTGCATCCCTTGCTGTCTCTTATTCCAACTCTTTTTTCTCTTTATATAACAAATCAAACCCCATACATTAGGATACAACTTGCTTCAACTCCACTTGGTCAAATCAACTCAACTCAACCTCTAGCCACTGATGAGCTCAACCATGGCCATGGCCATTGATGGGTTCCATGAGCTCGACTTCACAATTTTCAACACCACTACAACCACCACCACCACCACCACAACTACCACCGATTCAAGTGGAAACGACTACGATTATGCCTGTAACTGGAACGATTGGTCTCCAGTCGTTGACTGGGAAGCTTTGTCAAGTGACCAAAATGACTTCCAAGATCTCATAGAATCTATGATGGATACTGATGGAGGATTGAAACAAAGTCCACTCACTGATCAGGAGACTTGTAACTCTATCTCCACTTCTACTGACACCATGCTTGTGGACGATGAAACTAGCGGCGAAGACCTCAAGGGCTTGAGGTTGGTCCATCTTTTGATGGCCGCCGCCGAGGCTCTCACCGGCGTCAACAAGAGCCGTGAACTGGCTCGGGTGATACTGATTCGGCTCAAGGAGTTGGCCTCCCCTCATGACGGAACTAACATGGAACGATTGGCCGCGTACTTCACCGATGCCTTACAGGGTTTGCTTGACTATAACGGTAATGTTCGCGGCAAACATTCCGTCACCAATGGGCCTCACCACTGCCATTACCACAACCGTGACGACCAGCATCATTCGGACGTGCTCGCGGCATTTCAGTTATTACAAGACATGTCTCCCTACGTAAAGTTCGGACATTTCACTGCGAATCAATCTATTCTGGAAGCTGTAGCTCAAGACCGAAGAATCCACATCGTGGACTTTGACATCATGGAGGGTATTCAATGGGCTTCGTTGATGCAAGCCTTGGCGTCAAGAAAAGATGGCCCATCAACACCACATCTTAGAATCACTGCTCTTTCAAGAGGCGGTAGTGGTCGGAAATCGATCAGAACCGTTCAAGAAACTGGTCGCCGTTTAACTGCTTTCGCAGCATCTATTGGTCAACCCTTCTCGTTCCATCAGTGTAGGTTAGACTCTGACGAGGCTTTCAGGCCATCTTCTTTGAAGTTGGTGAGGGGAGAGGCATTGGTCATGAATTGTATGCTACACCTCCCTCATTCCGGGTACTGGTCCCCCTCTTCGGTTGCTTCTTTTCTTTCCGGATCCAAGAAGTTAAACCCGAGATTGATTACTCTAGTGGAGGAGGAGGTGGCCATTGGGGAGGGCGGATTTGTTGGGCGGTTTATGGACTTATTGCACCATTTCTCCGCTATGTACGACTCCCTGGAGGCGGGTTTTCCGATGCAGAGTCGGGCTCGGACTCTGGTGGAGAAGGTGTTTCTGGGTCCGAGAATAGCCGGGTCATTGGGTCGGATCTATAGGGCCCGTGGGGAGGAGGAGAATGGGTCATGGGGGGAGTGGTTGGCTGCGATTGGGTTCAACCAAGTAAACTTGAGCTTTGCCAATCATTGTCAAGCAAAGCTTTTGTTGGGACTGTTCAACGATGGTTATAGAGCGGAGGAGTTGGCTTGCAATAGGCTTGTCCTTGGATGGAAATCTAGACGTTTACTCTCTGCCTCTGTTTGGACTTCCAATTCCAATTTAGACCCTGATTTGTAAATTAATTGCCTTTTCTTTTGTTCTCATATTCCAGTTTTTGGTCTCCCTTTTATTTAGAGTCTGAGGAGGAAACTTTGAGACATTGTATAGAGAGGGACTGTAAATTTAATTATATCCTTTAAATTACTCTCTCTAGTTGATTACTATGTAAGAAATTCGAGCTTTTACTTGCTAGAGAGGTTGATCAATTTGTGATACTATCTAGAGAGGCTGATCAATTTGTGATGCTATGTGCGTTCATTGATTGATTGCGATCTCTTGTTTGTTTATTCTTTGTTGGGCAGTTTCGTAAGATGCTCCCAGCACACAACTGATCAAACGATAGCAACTGCTTTGAAACTATCACAGGGTAAGTTCTCATTTGCAACAATAATTTTTATTTTTCAGGGTAAATTATTTTAAATATTATGAAATAAAAATAAAAATCAAATATAACTCAATTTTCATTTTCTATCATTATATATTATGATTTTTGAATTATATATATATATATATATATATAAAAGGCTGTTAAAAGCTATTATCAACAAAAACAAAAGGATTACGTATATTTCAGTCAACATCTGTTTCCCCTGCTTCTAGGCCTCTGTGAGTCAAGAACGACGGTGACAACATGTTGAATGAACATAATAGCAAAAGAAAATCGTAACTGATAGAGGGAGATGCCTGATGTTTATCTTCGTGTAAATTGATACTCGTTAGTCCATAATTTACCTATCAAAATCGGACCATAAAAGGATCAATGTTGAAGGTGGTATTGACACAATTCAATTAGTCTAGCTTCACGAGTAGATTAAAAGTAGCCGTCTGATCCAAATCTGAAAGATTAAGAAATGTTATTTAAATAAAATAGAACATGTAAAATTGGTATAAAGAGCACAAAAATAATGTTATTAACGGAATTTCCAAGAAATGATTGATACATTAATAATGTCATTACGTTTTATATTTTCGAAGTGTATGTACACTTGTGAAAGTTGAAAATGACTTGCACGTATATATTATTAATTATCATTTATATCGTCATTTACTTGTGAACTGATTTTTCACCTGTCAATTTCCTTACAATTTTAATAGATTTTATATTTATATATGAGGAAAGTGACCATTTTGTCTTGACATGTAATTATTTAGTGTTTGAAGTTTGCAAACTTCGCTTTACTTTTTTTTTTTAATACAGTCTACATTTCCTTGTAAGAAACTGCAATTAGCTACCACTTGGAAGACGAAGCAATTAGTGGTATGCTGCTTGTGCGTGATGATGCTTGATACCGTCCTAATTACAATATCTAAAAGTTTGAAGTATTGGACACATTGGTCAAATTCAAATCTTATATTAAGATTTTCTTCTACAATTTTTTTCAACTTTTGTAGCTAGTTATTGATGAACTTATGAGAGATTAGACTCTATAGAGTTATCAGACTAGCTACATTGCAATATGCTTCATGCAAAAGATCTAATTGATGGTAATTCTCTCAGAAATTATATATATAGAGACTAGCGACATTGCAAAATGCAATGTTTTGTATCAAGATGACATGGAATATCTTGAAATTGATTGGGATAATATCTGATAAAAAATTGTATAAAAGATATAATTCTATCTTCTAAAGTCTCTTACTTATGATAGAACTCTATATTGTATGACCTACCTTTGCATCACATGATAACTAGGTTGAAGGACTATTACTGTGATTTTTTCTGGGTGTGGCTATTAACGTATTTGGTGTGCGGCTGGTTATCTATTGGGGTTTCTACATCTTACATATGTGTGCTACACTTTTTTTGGTTGTGAGTGGTGTGAAGGTTCTTACATCTTGATTTTTTTTACTGCTGCATTAAAGAGTTCTCAATGGAAGATATGTTGGCATAATTTTAAGGTCTTGGTTTGACCACGGTGATTAGTGTGTTTTTCTCCTTTTTGTAATACATTGGTAATGATTTTGTGAAACTTTTTCCTTGGAGGCTTGCCTGTGAAGTTACTATGTATGTGAAGAAATTTTGACAAAGCCAAAAGTGTGCTACTATGTGCGTGACCATCATGTTGGAAGGTGTTGTCTAGGGTTGAAGAAACGAATTAGTGAGCTACAGATTTTGTGATGGTTTATGCGTGATTCCTTCTCTGCCTTGCTTTTGATTTGGTATTTGTCTTGTTTGGATTTGTCGTAATGGTTGTTTGCGTGGGTTGTCATACCTGATGTCTTAATCCTGTAGCTGTGAATTAATACTGGTATTTGCATAGATCAGCTTATAATTTGTGGTGATAACTTTCAAACCTGTTTCAGTGGAGTTGAATTTGTAGGGGAGTTGTTTTCTTTTCTTTCTCAAGTGTTCTCATTTATATTGAATTTTATTTAACCACTTGAGTTATATATTTAGTGTTCTTTTGTTATAAGATTGTTGAGAAAAATTCTCTGTTGAGGTTAGTACAAGGCAGTCGTACTATTGGGTGTGAAATTCTTTCACAGGTAGTAAGGACAAGGAATAGTGTTAAGAATTGAGTAGTGTCGACTTAGTAAAGCCTTGTATAAAACTATTATCGTTGGTGAAAGAATTAAGCTGGGTGAGAACCCCACAAATATAGAAAAGGTGTCCCGAACCGCGTTAACAAATCTCATTTTTGTTTATCTTTGATGCTTTTAATTTTTTTTGAATTTTGTGTTTGTCATAAACGAATAAGAAAATTTGCGAAACAATTATCCCTTTAAATTTTTTTAGTAGATCTTACAACTGTTGAAATATAAGTGAGAATTTGTTCCAGATGAAAAGAATATATGAGCTTGACCATACATATAAGCTTAGTGAATGACTCCCCCTATCATCAATTGACTTTAAGGTGGAATCTTATTTTGGTTTATATTTGTTCAGTTTATTTAGGCTCAATCTTACAAAATTTAACAATAACAAAAGAAGTGGAGAACAACTTAAATAATCAAAGTTAAGGTTTGTACGAAAATGCAAAAATGGGATGATTAAACACAGAAAGGAAACGTCCAAATTGTCAAAATTAAACGTTTTAAGAGAAATAAATATCAAATTTAAATTAAGAACTTATTGAACAAATGAATAGTTATTGCCGGTTGTGATGAAGCGTGCAGAACTAATCCACAAGCAACTGACAATGGAACTTCTAATCGAACACAACGGGGAAGAGCCCATAAGTTTTGTGAGACGTTTAGGCGCAGAAATCTAAATTATTATAAGCATGAAACTTATAAACATATATATATCCTACTATATATGTAGCCCATGTTGTCGTTCTCTTAGCATTAGGCGTTATACTATAGTCATCTACTTAACGATGTAACTTCATAAAGATGCAATGCAATGCAATGCGACTCTTCTAATAAGTATATATATAATTTGCATGACATTTCAATTTCTTTTCCTCGAACCTATCCCTTTCTATTTACATAAAATTGCAGCCGCAATAGTTTGTACCTGCTCAGTATTGGCTAGAGCACAAGACACGCATTGGATTATATTTATAAAACTGGAATATTCTCAGGCAAGCAACCTCCTTTTTAATTAGTCATAATAGGGCACACGTCATCGAACTTTAGTCCCCTAGCTTATAGACAACCACGGCCTGCAATCGATCTTAATGCCTATGTTTATACCTTCATCATATATATATATAAAATAAATTGCTCGTTCTAGGCAGATGACTAGACGTATCATCAGCCACTCAGCGCTTGAGGGGCTGTTTCTGGAATTGAATTTTGTTTGAATATTAATGCTTAGACTTAGATTAAACTTTATATTTAATGTTAATATTTTTATTCGTAATTAACTAATTATCAAGTGTCAAAGATGCTAAACATGCTGGGCCTCTAATGACGACCTAGATGATGTTAAATATTGCAAGGCTGACGTAAAATGAGGGGAGAGGTGCCGACATGAGAAAGAGAAGATGCAATGTCAGCAAGTTGATAATTGTGAAGTTCTTGTTAAAAGAATAAAGATAATGTGTTTTTATGAAGTCAGAAACAACGAAATATGGCAGTTAAAAAAATAATTACGTAAACACATAAGGAGGTGCTAATATAGTACTCTGAATAAGATATTACATAAGCTTCGCACTTTTTTTTTTCAAGCTCTATACATAAAATAGAAAAGGGTTTGGATCTCTTCTGTTAAAAATATTGAGAAATGATAGAAAATCAAGGAAAAAGAACTGTGAAGAAGGTCATATTAGGAATAATCTCAGGAATAATCTTGATTCTAAATTAAATCAAATTATCATAAAACTATAGACCAATACACGCAAGTATAGTACTTATGATTGAGAAAAATGTCTATTACAACAAGGAAAAATTTAAACTATACAAACTTCATTGGAAGGATGTTTAATTACCGGGGAAAAACTTAGTACTGTTACGGCTCTACTTACAAATTACAATGGGCAGCTAAAGCATGGATTTCACTTAATACTAGTTTAGAATTAGCTAAAACAACTGTACATCTACGATCATGGAATAGTTACGACTGATTTTTATTATGCCCTCGTAAGCATAAGGGTCTAGGAAGGACACTTAGCTTGGAAAGATGAATAAGAAGTTATTGTCAAGCAAGTGATTTAGTGGGAGAGTGAATTGATTGATTTGCTATATGAATATAAGATATGTGAAGCTGTTTACAAAGCGAAAATCGATAGCAATGTGCTTTATGCACAAGTAGAAGACATGGTTGGAACATAAGTAAATTGTTCCAATATTGTCGCATTAAATTGCAGGTGTCAAATTTGAGACCATAAATTCTTTCATCAAGTTAGTCAACCAGTTGATTTCGCTGGTAGCAGATGCAATAGCTTGTTATTTAGCTTTAATGGATAAGTCGACGATAATGGATTGTTTCTCGGATTCTAGCTAATGACGAAAGATTCTGTTCTCAAAGTTGACATGCCCTCTGTTCCGTTGCAATCTCAGTCGTCCAATTTTTATGAGCTCTATTTATTGACTAGATAGATTTTTATGGAACAAAGTTGAAACAGAATAATAGGAACATATGATATGGTCTCTTAACTAATAGGGTTAGATATAAGAAAAACTTCATAGGCAAAGGTAGACGGATATCTGCACCATTAGCTCAATCAACATTAACAAAGGTTTTGAACATTTTAGTGATTTAATTGAATATTAAGCTTATTTATAATAGTTTTGGATATTTTAGTAATTAATTGAAATTAAATTCTAATTTTAATAAAACTTTAATTAGAATTATAAATAATTCGAATTAAATGTTAATTATATCCAATAAGATACAATATCTCATATTGATCCTTATTCATTAAATATCTTATATTTAATCATAAAGTGTCTTAAACTTTATAATCAACTCTAACTTGATTAAAATATTTTTACTCTTTTCAACCTATTTTATATGAGATCCATTAGGTTCTCAAATATGTTGACAATGATCATAAATTTTAATTATAATTCTAATTCATAAATGGAATTAAATAAATTAAATTTTCTTTTAATTTATCTTTAATTATTCAATTAAATAATTTATAATTATTAATCAAGATTGATATCTAGTAACACATCATGATCACCCAAATATTTATAAATATCAAAGTGGTTTGATTAACCTTTCTGTGTGTGATTCTTTTTTGTATAATTTGATCATTTCATTATACAATATTTCAATTAGCCATTGAGCCTAAAATTAATGTTTATTATATTTTGAGTCCAATAATATTAGTATTTTATTATTAGTTATCGATTTAATTAATGAAATTTGTAAATCATTTACAAAACGTTATTTCACCTTCGCCAATGATTTGTTGTATCAATACTAATTGAGAATCGCAGAACATTCTCCTTAATTATTTTAGGATGGATGATGAATCATATATCTTAATCACTCAACTATCTTTATATAGTTTATGCTAAATCCTATAAGTACCGACTAAACTATCTATCATCAGAATAGGTCATAAGTAGTATAAAAATATAACAATCCTTGCACAAGATAATTTTAGAGATCTCAAGTCAAAGGATTTCTTATACAATCATTACAATGTGAATTTTCATAGACATACAAATAGTGTTTCAAATAGATTTCTCATATTGGATCAGTTTAGTGAAATTATTCTCTAACAATACTCACACATTTATTTAAGTATCTTCATACTTTAGTTCATGAGATTGACTACTTCCTTCATAAGGAAAAACAAAACATGTATTAGACATTTTACGTTCTATTAATATCTAGTTTTAATATAACAATGACTAGGAACAATTTATGGATAAAATATAAATACATTATGAATTTCATAATTATAATATCATTATAATTTCATTTGTAACATATAATAATCTTATGAATTTTATCATATACATCTAAATATGTACATGATAAAAAGTGTCTTTAAATATTTTATCACTAAATTATAATAAAATCGATTGACTGTAGGATATAAATAAAAAATAAGTGGCACTATTGAGATGGGGCTTCTAGTTTGGAGGACTGATTAGTATATTTGTTCAACGGAAGTAAGAAACAATTATCACAAAATAAATTGTGGAAAGTCCTAATACCATAAAAAATATTTAAAAGATTTTTGTTGTATATTTGATTAGGATATATACACAGGTTTGAATTTGTAACTTTAATAGTAGCCTAAAATGAGTTAAAATAATTATCTAACTATCCTCATGGAAGGGTTAGAAACTTAGAATTGATCTTTCCAACAACGGAATTCGTGATCCATCCGCGTCAACTTACAATTCCTTTTCAAGGACGACACACCTCCTTGGACAGTGAAAGTCCAGTCTTCCATCGAATCAAGCAATGGAAAGGTAAGTTTGGTTTCTATTGTAAGAAGCCGAAGTCCCACCCCAAGCTCTTCAGAGTGATTTTTTTTACATTCCTTGGACTTCCAAGTTTCCGTGGTCTTTGAAGAACAAAAGAGAAAGAGAAGGACGATAACGATTAACGACAGTGTTGGTGCTTGGATCATTGTGACAAATGGGCCAACTCGTCCTTAGAGAGTAATGGGACCGAAATACTAAGACAAACTCGGACATAAATTGCAAAATTGGGCCGAAGTTTAAGTGAGGCACATAATAAATCGGTCTTAAAATGTGATATTTATTCGATGGCTTATGTAAGTTATAACTAAACATTTATAACGTTATAAACCTCTATTAAAAAGAAATATTTTAATATAAAACAAACATAAGGAAAAGCTTAAATTAAACAAGAGGAAATCAAACAAAGGAACAAAGTTTCTTTCGATAGTAGAGAACTTAAATACCTAAACAATCTTATGCCACAAGATCAAATCTTACCTTCATTTTTAATTTTGGGAACAAAAAATTTGAGGGCAATAGAATGGTTGAGAGGCCGGAACTAATAAAAATTTCCAAGGACAAAGTCACGTATTGTTGCAGGCAATAGAATGTTCACTAACTCATCCTCCTCCTATTTTTATCTATTTCAATTAGGTTAGAATAAAAGTAAGAACCTATTAGACAAAAATATCTTTAAAGAATCCATATAATTACTTAGATATAATAATAATAATAATAA
>JANVCL010000002.1:6350081-6363206 GCA_026546855.1 Erythroxylum incrassatum
CTATATCAATTTTATATTTTCAATGAAAAAAGAAGGAATGAAGTGATTTATTGTAATTAGCATAAACTATTAAAAAAACTAGATTGAGATATTAAACTAAACAAAAAAATGATAATATGAACCAAAGTTCCATACTTTAACATAAATAAAATTGAAATTAGAAAATTACTTAACCAACTGTAAAATAAAATAAAAAGATATACGATGGTAATATCAACAATTAAATGAGTAGCACATGTTTTTCTAAATGATAGGACATATTTTTATTGTGCCATTTAATTTGCTTTAGGTTTCAATATATTTTTCATGATAAAAACTTAAATACTCTTTTGAATTAGTAAACTAACATTAATCATTAATTGTTCACATCTAATATGTCGAAGTACAATATGATAAAAGAAATCAAAAGTAGAGTTTCAGTAGGCTCCACAACTGGAGGAGATTCTTTAAAAGATGTAAATAGTTAGTTTATACTAAAAGACCTATAATGATACGACCATCGTCATTATGATGAGTGGGATTCCATAATAATATGAGTACGAATAAGGATCACTTTATCGAGAAATTTGATTCAAGAACATATTCAAAGTTAACAGAAAAGAAGAATGGTATAAATCGCCAAACTAAAAACAAAGATAACAATGAGAGTGATAAAATCTTAGGATTTGATCATCGTTAATAAAGTAGATAAGATCATAAGTTATTAAAGAACTTAAAACAAGAGTTTCTCTAAACATAAGAAATAACAAAAAATCTTGTCTAAGTTACTTGATTAATCAACAATATAGTAATCTTCTATTTCTTTATATCCATAAAATAACCTTTTATAGACATAAAGTCTAGAAAAAATATAGAAAAATAGAGATGGGGATTGTGAAATTAGGATTACGGATTTTGTTAGATAAAACAATTTAATTAGTTTAAATATTTAAGATTAAGGATAAAATAAAATAAAAGTATTTTATTAATTATAAAAATTTTAAAATTTTAAAAATTATGATTAGGTCCTATACTGCCATCTTTCTTCCATAGCTAAAAAAATTGAATAACCTCTTAATGAATAAATCCTAACAACTAAGACGTAAATAATCTTATTCTCGAGGTACCTAAAAATTTAGAAAAGGGTTATGTTCTTATATAAATGAATGAAATTGATTAAATTGAGTTATTGTTGATTAGAATTGAGAATATCTTGATGTATTGATTATAAATGAGGGTGTATGAGTTAGAAATTGGTATACTTGAATTATGAATTGGATTATTATAGATTTTGCGATGTAAATGTGAACTCAATTGAGAATAGACATATAGTTTGGAGACCCAAATTGAGTTGTGGTTACCGATCAATATAGAAGTATATTTTTATTGCAGGAATGACCTTTCTTTCAAAAGGGAGATGTCCATTTTATAGGGAAAACTCAGACAAATTTTCAATAGGCTCCTCGTAAAATGTGACACCATCATTTTTAAATAAAAAATAGAGCTCTTTAGTATTCAGTGATGATTTTATTCTCGAGGAGACTTATAATTATGCAAATTATTAAGGATAACAATGA
Organism: Erythroxylum incrassatum; assembly: GCA_026546855.1. Lineage (NCBI taxonomy): Eukaryota > Viridiplantae > Streptophyta > Magnoliopsida > Malpighiales > Erythroxylaceae > Erythroxylum > Erythroxylum incrassatum. The sequence continues at coordinate 6,351,638 of JANVCL010000002.1, forward strand.
TTATTGAATTATTTCAATATAGCTCATAAACTTGATTAATTATAATATTTCATGGAAATTATTTTAACATATCAGTTTCTATATTTTTCATTCTAGGTCCGTCATCATCATCTTGCTTCACGTACTTCAGGAAGATCCTTCTTTGTACCGGTTGAGGTAAGTGATTTTGTTTTTCACTACGTTTTTGTGAACTCGGTTTAATTTGGGTATTTGTTTGCAGTTTGAACTTCCCATTTGAACTTCCTACATTTTTAATTGAAATGGCTTGCACGATGTGAAACTTGTTTGTGGTATGAACTTTGGTTTATCATTGAATTAATATAGGATGAGTTTAACTTATATTATAGTTCCAATTACCTGAATTATGTCAATCCGTTATTTCATTTATGCTCCCTAAAATGATTAGCTTCTCTTTACTTTTCATTTGCGAATTTTTACATGCATCTTTTAAAAATTGTATATGTTAAAACAATTTATTAAAATAAGTATTCATATTTTTATGAATACTTATTATATTTGGCACTAATACATATTTAATATAGGATTTTTAATATTAATAATCTTCTAACATATATGATTACAAACATATATGTTCGATCTTAAGTTTACAAATATCTTGGAAATGAACCCATAAACCTTAACCCATAACCCGTGATGGAGCTCCTGTGAGGCTTATCGATGCAAAGTACGAGGAGCTTAGGAGTCACAACAACAACTTGTTGCCTTGATTCATAAGTCTTATCTTAGATTTTAAGTAATATTTGGCGAACATGATTGATACTAACCTTGGAATCACTGTTTTAAATTAACAATTTTGCATAAATGAGTCATGTTGATATATCTTGGATGTATAGATTATTAACACCTGATGGTTACATTAATCCTAAACTTATTGCTAGAGTTGAAGCTTTTATTCATTATACATGTTCTCAACTTGAATATATGGATGGGCCAAAGATCAGATGTCCATGTAAAAAGTGCAAACACAAATTTTTCCTTCCTATTGATGAAGTTAATGGGAATTTGCTAAGAAAAGAGTTTGTCTCCAATTATTTTGAGTGGACATGACATGGAGAACCTGGCATTTGTAGCACCTCAAGGGGTAATTGTTGGCCCCCAAATTTTTTTTCTCTGATGAATAAGAATGATTTATGTCAAATAAGAGGTCTTTAAGAAAGTTTGTGGAGTTCATTATTATGATGATGTAAGAAAGATTATATGATATAAGTTGATTGAATTACAGTGCTTGAAGTCGAATAGAACTATACTTGGATCTCATGATCCTATGAACTTCAAACTATATGCCTTAAACATATTCTTCTTAATTGTCGAATACCTTTAGTACATCATCAAATTTTTTCTTGGATCACTTAAATCTTCAATACCATAGTGCTGCCAGGCAATTGTTAACTCAAACAAGTATTATCAAACTCGATGTGCCCTATGATTAGTCCTTATAATTTCTTAAATAACTGATTTCTTAATGAGGTAACATTGTCTCACTTTATTATGCATGAGGCAGACGAAGGCAAGAAGGAGACGAATGCCGAACAGACGAAAGCATGAGGCAGACGAACGCAAGAAGCAGACGAAACAACTTAGCAGACGAATGCACCCTTACAGACGATGCATTCTTAAAATGAAATTGAGGTAGCCCTTGAAGGAGCTCCGTGGAATTAGTGGCAGGTGAGAAAATCCTATAACTTGGGTCAATGTGCACGTGACGATTTTTTAGGGACTGCCATAAACCCACATAAAACATATATTTCAAACTGTTGTAAACTTGTTGCCCAATTTGTTTTCAAGGTATGCATGGAAGTTGTAGGCATTGAAATCCTCTTTCAAACTCTCTAAGAATAACCTTGATCTGAAAACCCTAGAGCAAGTTATGTCAAATCCCATGATAGGTGCAATCTGATTGAGGTCAAAATCCTGTTTAATTCTTTCAACCATAACTTCGTTATCTGACCTCCAAGTGAGGTAAATCTTGTGTTTAGGTAAACTAGAGACATAGCTATCGAATGATCTGAAGGGATATAATTTGAACCCAGCCTGACATTAAGGCATTAGAAGAGGATGATGAATCGTAGATGACTAATGAAGGTTAAATGGGAATAATCCTGCATGAGAACATGTAGAAATATACGTCATATGATAAGGAATGTTGGGTGCAAGAATCAGTGCCCAATATTTATTGTATCAAAGCAAGAAGAGTAATGGATGATGATTAAGGAAACTTCATTAGAACAAGTTTAGTAATCAGGATTATTCACAATCTGAAGTTGGGCTCCAAAAACAAGCGGGACCCAACAGTAATCAATCACAATCATCTATCAACATAACTGAGTTTGAAGGGGGGGATTCCATTTAGAACAAATTATGTGGATGGAACTGAAAATTCATACATGCAAATGGTTTATGATGCAGCCGGTAATACCTTTGAGGAAATATGGAAAACCTTGAAGAAGAACCTAACCCACATGCAAAACAATTTTTTGACTTACTATAGTCAGTTGACCAAGAATTATGGCCAAATTGTGTGATAATGACCCAATTGTCTTCAACTGCTCGAATGTTGAATATAAAGTCTGAAGAGCATATTTCAGATCGTAGTTTTGATAAAATTCTTGAGTGGTATAATGAATCATTTCCTCCTGATCATACAATGGTTGATAGTTTTTACAATATGAAAAAACTTATTAGGGGTCTTAGTTGGCCTGTTGAGAAGATTGATTGATGCAAATTGGGATGTATGTTGTATTGAGGAGATGATGTGTAATTACAATAGTGCAAATTTTGTGGTCAACCAAGGTTGAAACCTAGAAACCGTTCAATGAAATAGAAATTAGTACCATGGAAGCAGATGTACTATTTTTCGCTAATTCCAAGAATTCAAAGACTATATGCTTCTAATATTACTGCATCTCATATGAGATGGCATAATGAACACGAACAGGAACACGAAATTATAAGTCATCCTTTAGATGCACTGACATGGAAACATTTAAATGACACCAATCTTGAGTTTGCAGTTGAAAGTTGAAATGTAAGGTTGGGATTGTCGATGGATGGATTCCAACCTTTTGGTCAATCCGGCCAACAATATTCATCATGGTCAATCATAATAACTCCTTATAATTTGCCTCTACGGATATGTATGAAGGATGCATATATGTTCTTGACAGTGATTATGCCAGTCCCTTCAAATATGAAGCATAAAATTAATTTTTTCTTATAACCATTGATATTTGAATTGCAGCATCTTTGGGAATATGGTATTCAGACATATGATGTGTCTCTGAAACAAAATTTTGTGTTAAGAGCGGCATTGATGTGGAACATTAGTGATTTTCTGACATATGCCATGTTGTCTGGATGGAGCACAACGGGAAAATTGGATTGTCCTTATTATGGCAACGATTATGATGCCTTTTATCTTCCAAACAGGGGTAAAGTGTGTTAGTTTGACAATTACAGAAAATTTCTTCCTCCAAATCATTCATTTAGACGCAACAAACAAAAGTTCATTAAGGATTAGATGGTAAAAACACCTCCTCCCCCTTATAAAGCTAGTGAAGAGATTTTGCAAGAGGTTGATGAATTAGAGTTGCTGAAAGTTACAGAATTTAAAGTTGATGAAGTAAATACAAGCATTTGGTTGGAGAAAAAGAAACGTTTTTTGAGATTTGTCATATTGAAAAACTAATTTGATACATCATATTCTAGATGTGATGCATATTAATTTTTTCTTTGACAATTTGTTCAATATCATAATGAAAATTGAAGGGAGGACAAAAGACAATGCAAAATTACGAGCTGATTTGCAACTTTTTTGTAAAAGGAATGAGTTACATAAGGATCTTTGCAAGTGAAAATATCCGAAGGCATGTTACACTTTGGAAAAAAAAAACAAAAGGCAATATTGTGTTAATGGCTGAAAAGTCTAAAGTTTCCTAATGGTTATGTTTTAAACTTAGCAAGGTATGCGGACATGAGGAAGTACAAATTATTTGGGTTGAAAAGTTATGATTGTCATGTGTTTATGCGAAGGCTAATTACAATTGCATTTCGAGAGTTGCTACCGAATAAGGTTTGGTAAGTAATAATAGAAATAAGTTTGTTTTTCAAAAGTTTAACATCATCTGAAATCAAGTTAACTGAAATGGAAATACTAAGAAGGGAGATTCCAATAATTTTGTGCAAGTTAGAAGGAATTCTTCTTCCAAGCTTCTTTGATTGTATGGAGCATTTACCTATGTATTTAACACACAAGGTAAAAATAGCTGGTCCAGTTCAATATCGATGGATGTATCCGTTTGAGAGGTAATTCAAATTCAAAATCAAATTATTGTAATTGAAGTAATAATATGTTTTAACTAGTAAATTGTAATAACCATATTCTCTAATATAGGTATTTGCATCACTTTGTTGTATTTTAATTTAAATTGATGTGTGAATGTTGGAATGAAAATATGTATATTATAGATAATGATCATAGTATAAATGACTGGTGTCATATAAAGCTATGTTGAGTTATTTTCTTTGTTTAACAGGGGGTAAATATCATAAAAATAAAGGAGACTCTGTCGAAATTTTTATCAATTCTAATTAACTTATAACATTTTATTGTTATGTAGGAAAAGTCTATGGGCATGAGGCTTACACCCCGTCAACTATTTTTGCATACTCACACTAAGAAGCATGACGGTGTGACATTTGTCAATAGCCAATGTAAAGAACTGAATGTATGTGGAATTTATGCTTTAATATTCAATTCATTCATAACAATTATCACTTACTAATATAAACATTGCCTTCTAATAGGACCAAATAAAAGAAACATTCAGCGACAGTCTTAGGGAGAACAAGCTGTTGATGAGAGTCAAACATATCTTAATGCAGTGGGTGGTAGGGAAAGTCATGGAAGGATCTTCGGGTGAGGCTCATTTGCAAACACATGTTATTTGCATTCCTCTATGTCCACTACAGCAGCATCAAGTAGACGACTGACAATTGAACAATACATCACCTTGAGAGCACAATGCAAACATTGACAAGTCAGTTGCAACAAACGATGGAGTACATGGCTAAGCTCCAAAATGATATGGAGCATTTGAAGGGGAGGCTTAGAGACTCAGACCATGAGCAGTCACATGGACGATAGAATTGTTGTAGTAGTTTAGATTATCTTAGCAAAGACTTATTATGTACAATTTAATGTTTTTATTATCAATGAAGAAACTTTTAACTTTATATGATTAATCGACTTTTTGTTTAAACAAATTCAATATATTACCAAATCATAAAATTATGCACAGATAATTCATAACAGTTGAAATTATGCATTAACCATAAGATTATGAAATACAATTTAATGTCGGGGTGTTTTTTTTAAAAAATTAATCTTTAACGACGAAACTTTTGTAACACCCTATATTAGGGGTTAGAATATTAAGGAATTTCAGTGCACTTTATGCTTTACATATTTGAATATTTACTTATATATGCATATGTATTTTTTGACACATACAAATTATTTGTACATGCATTCATGACATTTTTCGGATTAAATGGATTGATAAATGTGATTAAACTGCGAAAAAACTCAATCGGGGACTATTGGAATTATTTCGAAATTTTTGGCAAATTTTAGGAATTTCTGAATTGGGATATTTATGGACTAGGTAAATATTGAAAATGGACTAATGCTAGTGACACATGTGGAAATTTTAGTTGGTGACACATGTATTTCATGCAAAGTGGATACGTGGGTTAAGTTTTTAGTTAGAAAGAGAACAGTGTAGCTTTTTCTTCACCGTAAGCTTTCAACACACACAACTTGTTCCTTATTCTTGTTTATCCACTAAAATCTCACTGCTAGAGAATTGTTACTGCTTCCACTGAAGGTTACTGTTAGAGTTTTTGTTAAAACAAGTAAGTGTTTATTGTTGATGTTTTTAAGGTGTAAATATATATATGCATGCATGGTTTTGAGATGATCTGAAATGAATGTAAGGATAAGGAAAATGAATTTAGTGAGGTTCTGATACTGATATGAGTAAATGAAGTGATTGTATTGAACAAAAGATAGAAAGAAAGTGCAGTAAAATGGAATTTACGTGAATAGTAATATACGGTGTTTAAATGATTATGTTTGAATTTTGGATTTTTGGTTTGTTAGTTATTGTTGAGTTGAAAGAGGAGTAGGAAATTGGTTATTTCAATGAATTGAATTTGTTAATGAATGAGTAGTAAGAGTATATGGAATTGAATATAAGGTTATTGAGTGTTGTGAATTTGTGAATTTGCTGAAGGGATGAAAATTACAGTAGAGAGAGGATGAATATATGAAGTTTGGGATTTGTGATTGTTGAAGTGTAAACTTGATTTTGAATTGTGTTTGTAATAAATTGAGATGATATGGGAGTGAGATGAAGTAGTGAATGTAAGTATTCAAGTATGTGATAAAGGATTAAGGAGAAGAGATGAAGAAGATGCAAATATGTAGTTAAGTTTCTGGAAAAGACGATGGCTTGGTACAAAAGTGAATCAAGCGATGGCTTGGTGCAAAAGGGAATCAGACGATGGCTTGGTGCAAAAGTCAATCGGATGATGGCTTGGTCAAAAGGGAATCAGACGATGGCTTGGTCAAAAGGGAATCAAACGATGGCTTGGTCAAAAGGGAATCAAACAATGGCTTGGTCAATGATCAAAGATGTATCAGACGATAGCTTGGTCAATGATGCATTAGACGAAGGATTCAATCAATGATGCATCAGACTATCATTTAGATGAAGGATTTAGTCAATGATGCATCAGACGATGGTTTGGTCAATGATACATCAGACGAAGGATTTAGTCAATGATGCATCAGACGATGGCTTGGTCAATGATGCATCAGATGAAGGATTCCGTCAATGATGCATCAGACGATGGCTTGGTCAATGATGCATTATACTCAACCAAATTGGATGAACTTGGTATTATTAGAAACCTAAGACAAGGAGGGAAAATTTTCTAGAAGGAAGTATTACCTAATTACCTCACCTTCTTGATGAGAACAATTAAGCAAAGTGGATCCGAAAGTTGATTGTGAAATAAATCTGAATTGAGAAATTGAGTATGGTTTCACATGATCGATAATATGTCAAGATTAAGGATAAGAAACCCGAAATTTGTTATGAACATGCATCAGACATATTCAGTATACATGAATGTGCATAATTGAATTCATAATTATGCACAACAATGATATATGTTTGTATTGAATGTTTTAGAAGAACTTGTAGAGCGACCGATTCTAAATATTTCCTGGACTTCGAGACAATAAGCAATAAGGAAGCTTTTGCAAGTAATTTAGATGGTCAAATTTGTAAGAAATTCAGTAAGAAATAGTTTTGCTTTGATTGTTCTGTTTGCTATTGATTTGGTCCATTGAACGATTTGCAAAACTGCCATATTGATATGTTTAAATTGAATTTCAGACATTTCTGTTTTTGAATCTGTTAAGTCTTAGTTGTGGGTAAATAGGCATACCTAGAAGGGTCTGCAGCTGCTTCTGTGTCACTTCAGTGTTTTCTGTTATTGACACTTCGGTGTCGAGGCTTCGGTCTCTTCTGTGACACTTCGGTGTCGAGACTTCGGTCTCTTCTGTGACACTTCGGTGTCTTCTGTTATTGACACTTCGGTGTTAAGACTTCGATCTTTTCTGTGACACTTCGGTGTCAAGAATTCGATCTCTTCTATATAAGTCCCAATACCCACTTCTGTAAATGGATTTAGTAGTCACCTGATTTTGTACTATGATATCTATTTGATTTGACATAAACTAAATTATGTTCTAATTCTGAAGGTTCATATCCTCTTGTGTTATGCAGTTCTGCTAATCATAAAATCTGTTCTGAAATGCATTATGTCCGATTTACTGTTAAACTATTCTTTTAAAGTAGATTAGTTATTATTTACTAAACTATATGCTTAACACGGTGGATTTGCCCCGTACAGGTTTAGAGAGAAGGACGTAAGGACTGGGACAAGTCAACTACAATGACCAAAGGAGTCTGAGATTTGTTTTGCTTAAATTGTATTTCTGAGTTTGTTTTTGGACTTGTATATGACTTTGGATTTTTGTTTAAAGGTTTGTAATAACCTTAATTCAGGTTGTTTTATGAAATTATGATATGTAATGTATGTTTGTTTGAGATTCTGGAAATGCATTTATGAAATGTTTTGTATTCTGTATGTTTTGTATTTGTGGCACTTGCAATATCCTCCCAGGAGTTATTAGGGCGTTATAGCTTTGTTTTTTGTCGGTAAAATGCATCATTCTTATAGACGGTTTATTATCAACTGTCGGAACAATGTTAGGTATTTACCGACGGTTAAGATTTTCCATCAATACATACCTAACATTTTTTCATCAGACTACCCAAATCGTCGGAAAACTAACCGAAGATATTTACCGATGGAACATTTGCATCGTCAAAAAACTCACCGATGGTTGTTCAGACTATTGACTGTCGGTTAATATATTGACGGATGGAATAAACTATATATATATTTACTGACGATTTTACCGATGGAGTTTAAGATCCATCAGTAAATTTATCAACGGCCTATTTATCGACGCATATTTCCGTCGGTGAATTCTGTCGCTATATTTTCTTACAGACAGAATATGAATGTTTTCTGTCGGTAATGTCCGTCGCTAAACCACCTTTTCTTGTAGTGTATTGAGTCAAGTTCACTTTTTATGGCATCTTTCCAAAAGCTAGCATTTAACTAAGTAACTGCCTCATCATACATTTTTGGATCTTCCTCAATTAGGAAAATCAAGACTATATCCTCATTTATTCATTCTAGGTCAAAATTTTCCACTAAAAAGGCAGTCACAAAATCTGGTCTAAAGGTTTTATTCTACTCTATGCCTTTTATTCTTTCTAGAATTTAGTTTATTGTCATTAAAAACATAAGGCGCAACCAAAGTTACAAGTGCAACAGCTTCACAAGCATTTAAAGGACCAACAATACAACCAACATCATATTTGTTTTCAAAGGAAATACATTTTTAAAAAATTCTACATCTCCAGATTCATAAATGGAATAATCAAGTAAGGACATGAATCTATAAGCAGTATTATTTTAAGCATAACTAATGAACACACAATCAAAGATTTTAGGTCCAACAATAATCTTTCTAAAATTTGGCAACCTAACTTTTGCTAGACATTTGTACACTCTTAGCTATGTCATTTTGTTGAGGTGTCCAAGGGGCACTAGACTCGTGAATTGTTCCATTTTTCTCACAAATTTTCTTAATGAATGTAGTTTCATATTCCCCACCTCTGTCAATCCTAAGTTTTTCAATCTTCCTATCTAATTGGTTTTCAACCTCTACCTAATATTTTACAAACATAGGCTCTATTTCATCTTTAGACCTTAAGCGATACACTTTTGTATATTTGGAAATGTCATCACTAAAGGTTATGTAGTACTTCTTGCCTCCTTTACTGACACAACTCTTAAAGTCAACTAAATCTATATAAATCAATTATAACAAATCAGTACATCTACTTATGACAGTTTTAAAAGGCTTTTTTAGCAAACTTAGCTTCCACACAAATAGAGCACTTAGAGGCTATATTAGCAACTGCAACATTTATTTAATGCATGTTTCTAAGTATCTTAATCGAAGCATAGTTGACATGCCCAAGAATACCATGCCACAAGTCAACAAATTCAGCAATATAAGCAAAAGAAGCAGAAGTACTAACATTAAAATTAGATGAAACAGTGTTAAGATCAAAAAGACCATCAGCTAGGTACCCTTTCCCTACAAAGTCCCCAATTTTGGTAATTTTACCCTTCTCAACCTCAAAGATAATTTTTAGACCATCCTTATTAAGCAAACTACCATAAACTAAGTTTCTATACATGGAAGGGACATATAAAACATCATACAAGGCTAAAGATTTTCTAGAGGTTAATTTGAGGAGGATCTTTCCTCTACCAAGCACACTAGCCGTAGCGAAGTTTCCCATATTGACGCATTCTCTATCTGCAACCTCTTTGAACTACTAGAACAATCCCTTGTTTGCACACAAATGCTTTGAAGATTATGTGTCCATCACTTAGGTAGTCTTGTTTTCAACGAGGTTGGCCTCCATAACTACAGCAGCAATGATTTCCTTCTTTTCAACAAGGTTCATTACTGGTGTAATTGTTGCATCTGATTTCTGATTTGAGTTTTGCAAACCCCTGTGTTGGTTGCATTGGCATGCCTTCTAACCTAGTTTGCCACAAATATAATAGTTAACTTTCTTTTTTTTGAATTTTACCCTCACCTTTCTTGAATTTGTTAATTTTCTTTTACTGCCCTTCCTTTCGATTCTTATTGTCCTTTCCTTTGAACCTGTCCTTAGAAGCACTAGAAGACTCAAACAGATTAGCCTTGACATAATTAACAACAATAAAATTTAGCTTATCTTTAAGGCGATTAGCCTCCTCTGTTCTCATAGGGCTAATCAGCTCTTGTAACGACAAGTCATTCTTATGCTTGAACTGGTTTCGGTAATAACTCCAAGAGGATAGAAACATCTTTAAGAGCATATTTGCCTGTAACTCCTTACATATTTTCATTCCTTCATTTAGCACATCAACAACTAAGTTCTTGTACGCGTGAACTTGGTCCATCACAAGCTTGTCATCCATCATTTGAAACTGAAGCCAATTTCCCATAACATATTTCTGCTTTCCCATATCATCAACCCTATACCTTTTCTCCAGTGTGTCCCATATTAACTTTGCTGATTTTCGGTTTATGACCATATCAAAAAGGGGATTGGATAGGTGGTTCAAGAGATGACCCCTAATTGTTTTATTATCCTTCTCATATTTCTTTTTAGCATTGTTAATTTGGGTCTTCTTAGAAGAAGTAGAAGTAGTAGAGGTTGGGGTGACAACTCTAGAATTAGTGGTAATTGGTGTTATGGGAGTCATTTTAGCTTCATCTTGGGGTGGCTCGTTGAATAGCATATAGTCAACTTCCAATTGCTAGAAGAAAATGAACATTTTTTGTGACTAGTGCTTGTAGTTAGTTCCATCAAGAGGTTCAAGCTTTTAAAGGTCAGGCAAGACTTTGATCTAAGGTAAGGCCATTTTTGAAGTTCTGAACTGCTTTTGCTTTCAAATTATTGGAGAAATGACTGAAACATAACATAACAAGAACAAAAACAAAAGTTGTGCAATAGACATGTCATTTCCTTTAAAGCAAATTCTAGCACAACCAAGATGCAATCGCTAATACTGACTGCTCCACAAGGTTGACATAACCAGCCCTCAAACATGTGCACTCATAGTCAAAGCCTTTAGGATTTACAAAATTACAATTGCCAAGAACAAAATTAAGAGGCAGAGAGCATAAGGGAGAAGAAGAGAATGGTTTTTGTATTTTTAATGTAACATCCCACCCCCGACGGGAAGAGTAGAATAGTAATTTGGAAAAGGATGAGAGTGATTGGGATTAATTAGGATTGTTCATGCATACTGGTATTTGTGAACAGTGAAATTT
>JANVCL010000002.1:6401632-6416539 GCA_026546855.1 Erythroxylum incrassatum
TGCCTCCTCTTTTTTTTTTTTAATTGCGGTTGTGACCTTTCTCTTCATTATTAGAGTTTTTAATTTTTGCATTGTTCGATATTATATACCCTACTCATTTTCCACTTTCAGGTCTCGATGTTCATGTTATTTCTCATCCTTTTTACATCACAGCACTCTTCTGCCACCATAAGTTTACATATTCGAAAAACGCAATTAACATTTTTTTAAAAAAAATTACAAATGAAAAGTTGTATCATCATAAAGCGAGGAACTTTATATACAAAGTAAATTGACTTACAATAATAAATTCAACTGTTCGGTCATTCTGCTCAGCAAACGATCTTTCCTTTAAATTTTCTCTTAAAAACGGGCATAAAATTCGATGATGAAGTATTTGTTCTTTTCATGCTTACCTCCTTGTCAGAATCTTGGGAGATTTTGAAGATTTCAGTCACCAATTCTACAATTGTCGGTATTGTTAACATGGAATCTTTAAAAAGTGAAATTTTGAATGAAGAGATAAGACAAAGATCACACTTCTTTAACACACTTAGAAGTTCTAGTTACAGGTTCTAAGGTAAGAAGCAAATCTAGAGGCACAATTGTCAGACATAAGAGCAGAGGGAGATTAAATAAATATGCAAACGTTAAATGTCATCACTACAAAAAGAATGGTCACATTAAAAGGTTTTGCTGGAAGTTCAAACGAGAAAAGAACAAAGGCAAAGAAGTTAAGAATGATGATAGCAGTGATGATGAACACTCATCGACGGCTACCACCATTGATGACTTTCACATCATCTCATATGATAATGATGTAAATAGTGTATCTTGTGAGTTTAACTAGATAGGTGATAATGGTCTTACTATTCACACCACATCACATAAAGAACTCTTCTCATCATATAGAAAAAGATATTTTTATGTTGTTAAAATGGGAAATAATGGTTTAGCCAAAATCACCGGAATAGGTGATATTTACTTGGAGACAGACAATAGCATGAGACTACCTCTGAAAGATATCAGACATATTCCTAATCTTCGCCTAAATCTGATCTCGGTTGGCATACTTGATGATGAAGGTTTTTACAACACTTTCAAAGATGGCAAATGGAAACTTATTAAAGGCTCCTTGGTAATCGCCAAAGGTAAGAAGTGTTCAAAGTTGTACATGATGTAAGCAAACGTCTCCAATGATGTTGTGAATCTAATGAAGAAAGATGGTGCAATCGAATTGTGGCATCAGAGACTCGGTCATATGAGTGAGGAGGGAATGACTCAGTTGGTGAAAAAGAGTGCGCATTATTTGGAGTTGAAGGTACATTTAAAGAAGTGTGCTTATTGTTTTGTAGGAAAGCAAAATAGAGTTGCTTTCAAAAGTTCTCTTCCTTCTAGAATGAAAAATGTGTTAGATTTAGTACACACAGATCTATGTGGGCCAATGTCAAATTCACTAGGTGGTGCTCAATACTTTGTGACTTTCATTGATGACCATTTTAGGAAGACGTGGGTATACACCTTGAAGACTAAAGATAAAGTGCCAGATGTTTTCAAGCAATTCCATGCCTCAGTTGAAAGAAAAATTGGGAAGAAGTTGAAATGCATTCGAATGGACAACAGTGTAGAGTACACTAGACCATTTGATGTCTATTACAAAGAGCATGGTATTCACCATCAGACTGCTCTTCCTAAGACACTGCAATTGAATGGCTTAACTAAGACAATGAACAAAACTTTGATGGAGAGAGTTAGATGTCTACTCTCACATGCAAAGTTGCCTAAGACATTTTAAGGTGAGGCTCTATTAATAAGAGTTCATGTATTAAATCACTCACCATGCATCCCTTTACAGTCCAATGCTTCAGAGAAAGTATGGTCAGGAAAGGATGTTTCTTATGATCATCTAAAGGTATTTGGTTGCAAAGCTTATGTCCATATCCCTAAAGATGAGAGCTCCAAGCTTGACGTCAAGACTCGCTAGTGTATATTTATTGGTTATAGAGAAGATCAATTCAATTATCGGTTTTATGATCCAGTCCTAAAGAAGAAGATTAGGAGTCGTGATGTTATATTTGTCGAAGATCAAACCATTAATGGTCTTAACAAAGTGAAAAAGGATGTTTCAAGAACTACTGGTGACCCCGTGAACTTAGAGTTAATTCCTCCAAAAACGGTGTCAAGACAATTTGGAGATGAAGTTAAAAATCGCTAGCCGAACGTAGCTGATGATAATGCTCCCATTTAAAATAAATCAGATGAACATTTCGATGAAGATTATGTCCAGAATCAACTATTAACACAAAAGACTACTCAGGTTCCAATAAGGAGATCTACGCTAGTAAGATAAGCCACTACTAGATACTCCAATGATCAGCATGTGTTACTTGCTGATGGGAGAGAATGTGAGAATTTTCAAGAGGTTATGATAGATGAACATAAGATGAAATGGTTTAAAGCCATGCGAGATGAGATGAAGTCCTTGCATGAGAATAAAACTTTTGAGCTGGTGAAGTTGTGCCAAAGGTAAGAAAGCTTTGAAAAATAAGTGGGTGTTGAAGATTAAGCATGATAAACACAATCCTCATCAAAGATTCAAAGCTAGATTGGTTGTTAAAGGATTCAACCAAATAAAAGGTATTGATTTTGATGAGATATTTTCATCAGTTGTGAAAATGACATCCATCTGTACAGTGCTCAATTTAGTTGCAAGTTTAGACTTAGAAATCGAGTAAATGGATGTCAAGACAACTTTTCTTTATGGAGATTTAGAAGAAGAGATATACATGGAGCAGCCAGAGGGTTTCAAGGAAAAAGGGAAAGAGGACTATATGTGTAGATTGATGAAAAGCCTTTGTGGTTTAAAATGGGCACCGAGACAGAGTTATAAGAAGTTTGAAACAATTATAAGACAGTAAAGCTATAAGAAGACTACTTCAGATCCTTGTGTTTTTGTACAAAAATTGTCTGGTGATGATTTCATTATCCTTTTCCTTTATTTTGATAATATGTTGATTGTTGGCCAAAATATCAACAACATTAATAGTTTGAAGAAGCAGTCAAGCAGCTTTTTTGCCATAAAAGACTCGGGGCCAGCAATGGCATGACAATTATCAAAGACAGGGGCGCCAATAAATTATGGTTATCATGAGAGAAGTACATTGAGAAAGGACTTCAAAGGTTCAACATGGATAAAAGCTAAAGCGGTTAGTTGTCCTCTTACTAATCGCTTTAGGTTGAGTACTAAGCAATGCCCTTTGATGGATGAAGAGAAAGAAGAGATGATGAAAGTCCCCTATGCTTCACAGTTGGAAGTTTGATGTACGTCATGGTATGTACACCACCAAAAATTACTCAAGCAATTGGAGTAGTGAGTATGTTCCTTTCAAATCCTAGTAAGGAACATTGGGATGCTGTGAAGTGGATTCTCATATATCTACGCGGTACTTTCAAAATATGCTTATGCTTTAGAACTACCCAGCATGTGTTAGTTGGTTACACAGATGTAGACATGACCAGTGATGTTGATTCGATAAAGTCTATTTCAGGTTACCTAATTATCTTTGCAGGCGAAACCATGTCATGACAATCAAAATTGTAAAAATGTACTGCTCTATCCACCACTGAAGCAAAATTTATTACTGCAATTGAAACATGTAAGGAGCTCCTATAAATAAAAAAGTTCTTTGATGAATTTGGCTATCATCAGGATACATATCAACTGTTTTGCGACAGTCAGAGCGCTATTAACTTTAAGAAAATTTTCATTTCATTCAAGATCAAAGCATATTGATGTAAGATATCACTGGATCATATACGTGTTAGAGACGAAGCTATTACAACATGAGAAGATTCATACGAATGAGAATGGATTAGATATGATGACAAAAGTTCTACCTAGAGGAAAGTTTGAGTTATGTCCTACAGCTTGCAATATGCAAGCTGTAGCAAAGGCAGTGGAGGGTCTATAAAAAGACCCTCCCTCCCTCTTTCGTGTGTATGTGTGTGTGTTAATACATGTATATGTGGTGAGTTAGAGAGACGTGTGTTTAAAGTTTTGTATGAAAGAGTGAATTTTAGGTATTTTAGAAAATGTTTTCCTAAAAAGGTAAGTGACAAAATAGTGAGGATATTATTCTAAGGATAGTAAATTTAGGAAACACCTTATATGTGAGTATCACTATTTTTGCATCATTTAATTTGGGAAATATCTTAAGTGCCACTATTTGTTTTTAATCATTTTTCACTCTTTGTATTTGCTATTTTCATTAGTGAAAGTTTTATTCAGAGTTTAGCTTGTAAACATAGCCCAAATTAGAAGGTGGACTACGTTAAATTTCTATGTGTTATTTCCTTACTTATTTTACCTATGAGATTTAATTCGTAATTTTTCGCAACACATTGACCCATAGAAAAGTCTTTAATGATGTGATATTAATTTATCCCATTTTAGTTCTTCCACAAAGAAGAAAAAACGAAAATCCTCAATCTTATAATAATATTCTCTAAAACATTTTCAAAACCTTCAATATTTTAAATTTCTCTGTAAATTTTTCAAGATACTTCATTGTTTTATTTTTCTCAAAAACATTTTTCACTGTTCTTCGCTTTCAAGATTTTCCTATTAACTTGAAAAATGTAAAGTGTGCAATCTGCAAAGTTAAAATTGTAGGTATAGAGCTCTGAGTCAAGTCCATCCAAATTATGTTATGCCAATTCATGATGATCACTGCACAAAAGGCAGAGACTATCTATTTCATCCCTGTCTGCAACATAATTCTGGCCCTATGGTCACGCCATTATTGCAGAAAAACAAATGAATATAAGAATATCTCATGCAACCATATCCAGATTTCTGGCACACGAGCCTTTGCTTCTATTCCAATCAAGCATTTTAAAATATGTACTTGGTATTAGTATTACTTTTCCTCATGATTGAAGCCATTGGCTCTTTCTGTTGTTATTTCATAGGTCATTAAGTGAAAAGAGAGCCGACCAAACGAAAATGAAATCCTTGATTCTTTTCTGCATTTGAACTGAAGGACGAGTGACAGAGCCGGGTTACAACTTCACTTCTCTGTCACTAACTTCCTCAAATAATACCTAAGTCGGAGAAAGGGTGATGGGTGTGGACTTTGATGTCATGTCCCAATCAGAGTTGGCTTCTGAATAAAGTCTGTCCGACTAATAACTCCTAGCGGACTATAATATCACAATGTCATACCTTTGTCAGCTTTTCAAGTTCAAATTTTATCATGAAATGTGAGAGTCAAAAGTGATTACGATATGTAGTTTAAAGTTCACTTCATCTCTTCTCGCTTTCCCTCTACAATTTAAAGCTGATTACTTGATTTCTTTATCAAAAGCTGATTACTTGATTTCTTTATGAGGAAATACAACTGTGGATTGACTGAGTTAAGTCACCTAACCCTGTTCACTTTGTTGACTTGGTTCCAAAGAGGCAATAAATAATGAGAGATTGGTCAGTGTTGATGGGTCGCAACTCGCAAGTGAAGAACCCTGCTGAAGGATTCAACTAAATCATTAAATACTAGTGTTTTGAAAATCAAACCGAATTAGTCGGTCGGACTTAAAAATCGGTGATTCAAAGTATAAAACGGTTCAATTTAGCTCATATTTTTTGTGAGTGATTGGTCCGTTTATTTTACAATCGGACCAGTAAAAACAGCTGAATAAGTGAAAGAAAGAAACGGTCAGTCCATTTAAAACATCTTGATTTAACTTATAATGAATATTATGATTAATGATTTTTTTTAATCTTTTTGATGAAATATAACTAGTGAGCTTTGTTATCTTTTTTGGTGTTGTATTGGTGAACTTAAAAAAAATTGTATGTTTTGAAATTTAAAGGTTTAAGTTAAGTTTACAATTAGATAAATAATTAAATATTATGTTTAAAAATTATCTTATATATATATATAATATATAAAATAAAATTTTATACATTTATTAGTCATCAGTTTGATCACAGTTAAATTCCGATTAAACTATTGACTCTTGAATCGATTACTTTTTCGGTTCAGGCACCGATCTGATTTTTAAAACATTGTTAAATACTAATAAAAAAGACATAATATAATAGCTGTCAAGAAATACAAGTCGTTATTAACATTGTCAAATACGTATTACGTAACAATTAGGAAAGCAGATTTATGTAGAATCGTTTATCGTGAATAATGCCATAAAAAAGGCCTAGGTCAAGGCCCTAATAGCTAAAAAGTTAAATAATGAGGTCACGTTCTTTGTATGATTTGGCGGGTAATTATCATAGAGTCTTTTCATCCACTAAGTTATGCTTTACAAACATATCATGTTGCTGAATTCTAGATAATTAATATGGACAAGTGAATTATCATGACGCGCATGTTTATGATATAATGATGAACTTAGGCCTCCCATTTTACTTTCTCTTGAGATGTGATCCTCTTATTCTTTGTGAACCCACATAAATAAATGGTTTGAACCAAATGGAAGTAGATTAGGACTAAAATAAGGGGGACAAATGATTTTAGGCGATTCTCTTCTCTAAGTTAAAAAAATCGCAACTGGGTTGTTATTCCTCGTCATTCTTTTGGAGTGCATTTATAAAAGTGATGACCCCTAAAAGTGAGAAAAAATCACTCTCAATTTTATTT
The DNA here is from genome assembly GCA_026546855.1 of Erythroxylum incrassatum. Classification (NCBI taxonomy): domain Eukaryota; kingdom Viridiplantae; phylum Streptophyta; class Magnoliopsida; order Malpighiales; family Erythroxylaceae; genus Erythroxylum; species Erythroxylum incrassatum. The sequence goes on from JANVCL010000002.1 coordinate 6,408,268, forward strand.
CCCCTCTTCGAGTGAGAACACGACAAACACTGCTTTCTTCGAAACAGACAATTACCTGGATCATAGCTTTCTTAGTTGGGCTTTTGTGTTTTCATAGTTGGGCTTTTGGATCATAAAACTATGTTTTCATAGTTGGGCTTCATGATCTCTAACCCATTCCATGGTTTGAATTATAGGCTTTTGTGATGTGATGAGTCCAAAACAAAAAGGCTTCCCGGGAAGGATAGCCGTTAGAAGTTTCAAAAATCCACCCTTTTTACACTCGATCCTTTACTTTCCAGGGAAGAAACAGTATGTGCAAGTTAATCATGAGACTTCAATCCCCCTGAAATCCTCACACGAATAAAGGTTTTGCTTTGTTCAACCCCCAAGAGCCATTCTTTTCTTTCTTTCTACCCTTTTCATCATTTCCATATATGTTGCTGTTTATTTCTCGTTCAACACAAAAACATCTGAAATTGAAACATGTCTTTGAGCCCGCCAAGAACGAGAACCGACAATGGCGCCACCCCAAGAACTCTCCATCTATACTGGTGCTACCAGTGCCACCGTACTGTCAGACTGGCCACCTCAGAACCATCCGAGATCATCTGTCCTCGATGTTCTGGTCAATTTCTTTGCGAAATTGAAATAAACAGACCGAGACTGGTCGTTGATTTCACGGCTTTTGATCCTTCGCCAGAAGCTCGCTTACTCGAAGCACTCTCGCTCATGCTCGACCCACCGATTAGAAGGGTAAATTTCTTAATAAACAAACAAACAATTACCTTAATTATATTTAATTACAATTTCAATGACTCTGTGTATATCTATGTATGTTTAGGTCAATTATGGTCTCGACGACCAGCTGGGAATGCGTGGCAGACCCCGCCGACGAGATCAGTGGTACTATGACCCCAACGCTGAACACCGTCGCCGTCGCCCCTGGTATCGGAGGTCTGGTAGAGAAAGTGAGCAATATGCACCTGGAATTGAATCCAGTCCTACAACATTTATTCTACTAAGACGACCGGATCATCCGGGTCCGCTTTTACCGCCTCGAAACCCAATTCCTCGTGGTGTTGATCCCAGAAACTATTTCTTGGGTTCAGAACTAAATGAATTGATTGAGCAACTAACAGAAAATGACCGACAAGGACCGCCACCAGCACCGGACGAGGCCATCAACGCATTACCGACGGTAAAAATCGAAGATAGTCATTTGGTAAACGACTCAAGTTGTCCAGTTTGCAAGGAAGAGTTTAAAATTGGAGGAGAGGCTAGAGAGTTACCATGCAAACATATATACCATAGTGAGTGTATCTTGCCATGGTTAAGGTTACACAATTCTTGTCCAGTTTGCAGACAAGAACTGCCAGTTGGTTCCGGAATTGACAATGAGAATGAGGAAGATATACTAAGGGATGGAAGGTGCTTGAGGTTTAGAAGACAACTTGCATCTTTGTGGCCATTTGGAGCAAGGAATTATAGGAGAATTAGTCCTGCTTCCCATGGAGGTTAGATTTGAATTCTCAAGCTTATATTTAGCTGTGCAGTAAATTGGAACTATGGACTTAAGACTAATTCCCAAATGCCTTACCTTTTTACTTTTATAATAATAATTCAAAACACTTCGTCATAATGTCTCCAAACCATTTGTGAAATAAAAGATTTCGTATTCTCAATTTAGAAGGATTCAATTTCTTTGTTTATCTTGTTGATCAATTGAATTCCTTAAAGAACATGAAAGCAAGCTTATATTAACATTCTTTTGTGTTGTTTTTTTCGCTTGAGAGAACAATGCCTGATGGATGAGCCTTATGTTGTTTTTGTTTCTCCTTGGAATGGTTGATAGCTTGTGCTGAATCTGAGTTTTTATGTTTTGGGGCAGTTGATTCAAGGTGGAGTTCTTGCAGTGTTCTTTAGCACCTAAGAAAGAACGGTATTACTAAAGCTGTCTAATTTTTAAAAGCCGACTTTGTGTGATTATATGTAATTACATAAACTAACCGTAAAGTAACCCTTTTGGGAAGGACATCTAATAAAACTGGTACTAAAGCCGATTTTCTTTGCATTCTTAAAGGGCATCCTTCTGCTCTTATTTTGCTAACATTTGCCACGACTTTCATATGGAAACGTTTACCTTCTTATATGTTGCAAGCACAATTTACTTCAACCTTACACAGTAGAATCTATTTTTGTTTCATCCGTGCATAAAACCATGTAAACACAATCACATAACTGATAGTGTCAAACTCCGCATTAGGAAATGCTATAGTTGACGAAATATAATAAAACATACATGACGAAATGCTTGTAATCGTCAATCTGGTGGCAGTAGGTGTTTGACACATAGTAAACAGTAACACATTCTGCAGTTCACCGCCATTGCTTAAACGAAAACTTCAATAGCATCATCAGAGAATTAAATGGAAAGAGTATTCAAATAATTCATAAAAGTTCCGTCTCTTTTGGTTGGACAATCGCGTCACCATGGCCAAGTTCATAGCTGCTTGGGTTTACAGTTTGTACCAGCAAGAAACCCTTGAGTATATGCTGTATTCTTGAACATTGTCTGCAGCAGGATCCCCATAAACATAGGTATAAGCATACTTATAAACTAGGCAACCATAACCTCTATGAATAACAGTTACTTCAAAACGAAAACAATGATCACTCACTGCAAGACTTTTTAAATCCGAATTTAGACGCTTTCTGAAATCGTCAGCGAGTATAGTTCCAAGATTTACTCCATGTTTCCTGATGTTATCCTCATTAACCTGCATCAACAAAATCCAAAATGCTAAACAGAAAAGATGGCTGAGGTAGATATTGGAAAGTAGTAGTATGTGAAGTTTACCTCTGAAAGCACCAAATCGGATGTTTTCTTTAGGATCTCGTCCACAAATAGTTCAACATCTGACACGGCACTTGGCTTATGAACATCACCTGACTTGTTTTTGGAATCTTGTGCTTTACCTGATGGTTTAGTAGAGTTTACTGCATCGTTGAAAGAGGTACCAGTATGTCAAAAAATAAAAAAATCCTGCAAACTAAATAAGAGACCTATGCAGATGCAGAAACTTTATTGGCAATAGATGACGGTGGATCAAGAGGGTCTGAAGGTAAAGATCCCCAAAAAAAAACACAGAATTGCCACCTACCCCTCAATCTCACAAATTACGTACGATCCACGGTACAAGGAATTACCTGAGACAGTTGTGGACTTCTTATCTGCAGGAATAGACTTCACTTCAAGACTTTGCATTGGAGTTGCATTATCTACAGTACCGGAAATGTTAACAGAATCAGATGGGACAAGAGCAGCTAGATCGGGAGGATTATCCTTCCCTACTGGTGGGTTAGCCTGCAAGGAACTTAATGATTAGACATCAAATTGCAAACTAATCAAGAAATACAAGAAAGAAATTAACTTTCAATACCTCCAAGTCTACATATGAAGAATCTCTTCCAACCGATTTGAGAAATTTGTCAAGATCATCAACAGTAAGTGCTGAACGCCAAAGGATATATATAAAATCAGCAGGCTTCCATATGGGATAGTATGGACATTAATTTGAACAAATGGCAGTATAACATGCGTAAGCAACTGTATAAGTACTAAAAATTTGAAGCTAAATTTAAAAAAAGAAAGCAATTCATGCAAAACTAAGGGTGAAAAACGCAGCAAGCAAAGAAGAGCCTTGGGACTTACAAATGGATGTATCATTAGATAGAGGGTGGAAGATGCATTTCTCTTGATTTCTAAATCCTTTATCCAGCAACAGCGAGACAAGTCTTCATGATAAAAATATGGACGTTAATTCAAACAGTATATTTGCATAGAGATTTATGCCTTAGTAGAGCAAGCCTTTAAACAATTCAACATTGAATCGTATGATGAGGATAATCAATCATCAGCAAAACATTCATAAACTTGTATGATGCTAAGCTTGATTCATTAGTATTAAGTAACAACAAGAGATAAGTCCCAAAAATGAAAGTGCACTAATTGAGATACATACCGGGACTTTTGACTGAAAATGTTGCAGTAGTTATGATGGGACATTACTAAGAAAATACAGTTGAGTCTTGACGAGTCAGAAAACAAAGTACCACAAAACTCTAGAAACCAGAAATAGCTTCTAAATTACTAATAAATATTTTTACACCATTTGGTAAATGACTAAAGGATTGTCAATGTTTCTCTTTCCAAATCCAGCTCCGCATGGCTGGATCCTTGGAACCAGAGAGCAGCTAAAGGATAAGTGGAAGGACCTGTTAAAGTTTGTCTTATGATTTGTTTGAAGGAAATCGAGATTGACCTATAATAGGAGACTTTACTCTCTAAATACTGCACAGATTGCATCATCCATTGAACAGTCAACAGATGAGCAGTACAATGTTCGGTATCAGTATCAACAATAATCACCGAAAGTTTATTTTAATTCACATAAAATATAGGATATGTACCGGAAAAATGGAAAATTTAAAATAAAAAACAGCTAAAATCAACAAGTTTAACAAATGCAGTCTAGTGCTTACCTTGCTGACTCATTGATCAGTGCAAATGGAGTAACACAACCCAGAGGAACCTTGTAAAGTAAAAGGATGGAGTTATTGGACAGTGAATAACTATCAAGTCTGCATACTTCATCTAACTGATATAGCAGAAAGGTACTTCATAAGCTCATAAAAATAAACTAAAACATAGTATAGTTTTCATCTATTAAATATGGGGAGTTTTTTTCTCAAAACAATTGTGGGGAGTTTTGGAGCTGTTATGACAGCCTATCCAAATACTCATTAACAGTTACATGATGCTACTTCCATTGCTATGCCATTGGGCTTGACCATGAGGCCTAGTAACTTTCTTCCTAAGATTGAATATCGAGAGATCACCAAAAATTTTGTTATTGGTACCAAACTTTTGTTCAACATTGTAGGCTGTTAGAAGTAAAGGCTAAGAGACCAATTACAGATATTTAGATCCCTCAAAAATGTTGATTGAATTTCCAACAATTCAATCAACATTCAACTGATCCTTTTTTGAGCATGCCAACATTGATCAAACTTTGTGGCAAGTATATAAAGAGGTCACTTTTCTAGTAGAAAATTGCCAATACCCAAACCAAGCATAAAAGATGATGAAAAAATTTTACCGACATCGTTGCAATTCTTGCTTAAAAATGGAGTTTGCTGCTCAAGGATAAGTCAATCTCGAGATCTAATTGTTAAAATTTGCAATAAACGATAATGTACAGGTTAAGAAACAAAGCAATCAATTGAAACATCAGTGGGAGAGATTAGGGCGCTGAAAGAATATACCTGAAGTATCTCTCCTAAAGCATCTTCAGGAGCCATTCTTACACCTCCTTTCCCCAAACCAAGCCTCTGAGATAAAACTATCAGCTTTAAGGCATAAGTAACCAGTATCATCATCCCAAACAAATATAAGAAAATAAATATTCACGGGCGGGCCAGTAATACTATGTTTTGAAGTTCCATATACAAAAGAAAGGTAAAGGAATGATGAATCTTCACCTTTCATATCTACTTTCGTATCCGCAAGAGCAGAAACAATATAAAACCTATTTTTCTTGTCCTGCATATCTAAGCAAGTGAAATTATTGAGCTATATATAACCAAAAGACAAAATATATTTCTGGAATTGGCAGTTAAAATCACAGAAAGCTCCAGATCTCACCTTCAAGAATAAATTTTTACTTAGTCCAGCTCCTTTATCCCCAACATATTTAGCCTGAAGGGAAACGAAAAGGTCTTGCATCAACACACAAATATTTATTCTAGGACAGAGATGAATCAGATGTTTAACAATTAAGCCATAGGCAAGTTCTATTACAACTTAACCTGAGCTTCAACTGTCAAAACGACAGGATGTTCGTACTGGGAAAAATTAATTTGAAGCTCCTAAAAAGAACACAAAAATCTTTATTAGTTCATATCATTACAAGAAAATGCTAAATCAGCTCCTCTAATGGTATGCAACAACCAAAAATATAAAAATTTAGAAACACATCACTAACCAATTCAGCCACCTGTCATTTTTTAAAAATGATTGAAAAACTTCTAAGTCGAAGTCTAAACATTTTACACAGAAAGTGGCATAAGTAATGAGCAATTTTTTCGAAACAATATCTAGCTATTTATTATTAACAAACATTGATTACATTAAAAAAATGCAACAATGAATGGCCAGATTTACAGCACTCACTCAAGCAAATAATAGCAAGTAAGACACTGGTGCTAATAGTTTGTTTCCTCTTGACCAGATTAACCAGGAGAAGAACGTAGAGAAATTACATCCACCCATTTCTAGGGGGAGCATTTATTATGGGAAGAAAGAAAAGGGTAAAGAATAAAAAAGGATGCTTGGTAATATATTATAATTAGATGAACACTATTTCTATATTCCATGTTGGGGCAATACTGCATAAAACAATATAGTGAATAAAGGACGTCGTATCCATTTTCATTCTTCGCAATATTCATTATAAATCCTTAATTTCCCAACCAAGCACACTCTCAATTTAGAATAACCACCATATCATATCTCCATTTTTCACAAAAATATAAATTGACGAAAGCTAAACAAGGAAAAAATATGTAAAGGCTAACTCAATCCTGACCTAATACATTGGAAAAAAAAAAGAAACATTTCACGCTACGACAGGAACATCGTAGAATACGAGTAGAAACCAAAAACAACGCTCGAACTAACCAAAAAGTTGCAAAAAAAAGTTCACTGTTCGTAACATTAAACAGCTTCGGGACGGCAGAAATGATCATACTATCAACTACAAAATTTCGCAATAGAAAATATAAGCCAATATATCTCATATCACGCTAACAAAAGACGTTAAGAATACAAAGCGATAGAGTCAATTAGTACTTTATATAGACGATAAGAAAAGGTCAAAGAGAAAAGAACGAACCTTCAAGCGAGCAAGTAACTGGTCCTTGGTAAAACCCATATCTCAGTTTCTAACTTTAAGCCCTGGCGGTGAATCAAAGAGCAAAGCAAATGGCAACAGCCTAGACTGGTGGCGGCCGATGGTGGAGGTGTGAAAAATAGACTAAAGGCTAGAGCTAAGAATCAAACCAAGCTCGGGTTGTTGATACCGGTTTCCGGATTTTGGATCTGCTTGTTTAGTGGCTTTTCAGATCATAATATGTCTAAGCCTGGCCCAAGACCTGTCACTTAGCCGGCCCACTCAAAAAGATATAGAACAAAATAAATAATTTAGAGACAATTTAATGAATATATATTGAAGAAGTTGATTAAAAAAGAATTACTTTATCTTTTGAAGAATTTAAAGTTTAATTAAAAAATAAATTTTTAAATAAAAATTAATTGATAAATTAATTCATTTTTAAAGATAAATTTTATTAAAGTAAATTGAACCAAATTAAAAAATTGAAAATAAAATTAGTTGAATTTTTTAATAAATACTTATAAGAATATACGTACACTAGACAGTACGTGTAAATTGCATTATTTAATCTATCATTTATAGTGACCTTTTCTATTTAATCTTCATTGTTTATTACACAAGACTTTACATTATTAGTCAGTCTTGGTATTTATCATCATTGCATCTTGGCTAATTATTGTCAAAATTATTATTTATTATTTATTTATTAAATAAATTATTTAATATAATTTATCAGTTATTTCGGCCTTATTTAACATATATAATTTATGAATAATTGCGTACAGTCAAAATTTTATAAAAAGAGTCATAAAAAGCTTGTCTATTATTTGTTAACTAGGAAATTCTTCACCAAATAATTTGATTGTGGTCGGGCCGGCTAAATGAGGTCCAACTTCAAGCCCAGACGTTGACAGCCCAGTAGTAGGAGGTCGTCTCCCATGCAAACACTAAGACTTACGTGAAGACCTAAACCTAGTGGCAACTTACGGTATATATAAGGTATTATTCTACCATGGTAAAGGTACGCGACACAAACCCTAGTTTCTTCTATTCCAGCAAACAATCTTTTCTCAAAAATACTAACTTGAGCGTCGAAGTGTCTTTCCAGGAACTAACTCCCGGAGTGACTTTATCTGTTTTGCAGGAATCCATTAGCCGCAACCTCTCAGAATTATGGATCAAAACAACGATATTTCAGTCCAGCAAAATCCGGCTGAATCAGATGGCACCCACCGTGGGGCCCGGCGTCAGGGCACCATGTCCACAACCACACAGCCTCAAAATCAAGATCACGGCGAACTAAGCGTAGCCGCGGAGGGTAATGTTACAACTATCTC
>JANVCL010000002.1:6416639-6426677 GCA_026546855.1 Erythroxylum incrassatum
AATCAGGCTTGCCTCGACGATCCAATTTTTTTAAAGTTAAATAGTTCAAAACTTGATTGATAGATTAAAGACTCTATTTGACAATTAACAAATTACACTAGTTATTAACTGATTCTATCAGTAGTTAGTTGACAATATATTATATTGACTGATTTAACTAGTAAATAACATTAGTAATTTATTTAAGAATATTTGTAAAATTAGTTGTTCGTGTATAAAATGTCTTATGAAAATATGACTTTAAAATAAGATTTATTATGACTTGAGTATTATATCTTGGTATTTCTTTAAATATTCTCATAAATATTTAGATTTTATATGTTTATTTTAACAAAAATTAAATTTATAACTAACCAGAAAATATAGAACATAATAATAATTATATAATAATAAACAAATAAATAAATATTATTATTATCTCTACTAATGCTACTTTCTTTCTCCATATTAAATAAGTTGAAGTTTATTTTTTCTAGTGTATTAACTTATTTATCAATGGCTTTTGCTAACTTAGTTGTAATTGACTTATTTGTCCTATATTTTGTTTAACTAATAACTTATTATTAAGGTGAATTTATAGACACTCAAGCATGTATTTTAATTGTTTAACTATAATAGGGAATATGGAGGAATGTTTAGGATACTAGTATTTGATAAAGGAAAAATAATTAAAAAATATGACAGTTTAAATAATTTGTAATATTTTTTTTGGCACAATCATCTTTTAATTTATCAATTATTGGAGAAAATGCTTCTGGAACATTTTCAATAACAACAAATTGAGTTCAATCCCTTAATTTAATAAGGTGATTATTAAATATGATTACTAGTGATTTGACATAATCAAACTATTAAATACCTTTCAAAACAAAGCCTAAATTTGATTTTAATTTTTAAAATTTAAAATAATATCATTTTATTATTTAGAATAAAAATTTTAAATTGGTTTAATTAAAGAATTTAAATTTAAGTCTAATTCAAAATTTAATACTTTTAATAATAATAAAATGCCAAAACCTAATCTAAAATCTAGTCAAAGTCAAATAAAATGGACATTTTTTTCCATATAAAATCTTATATTTCTGTTATAATATTGTAACAGTGTACTATTTAATTTTATCAACATATTTATTATAAAATTATATAAATAAATACGTGACAAATTTTAGCAGAAGATGGTGGGAAGACTACGACCTTAACAGAAGATTGGTCCGTAACTTCGACTCTGCTCGGTCTGGGTTTTTTTCACCCCGCTACCAGCCTACTATAGTGGAGAGAGTTTAGATCCCTTATTTAATATTACAGTGTTTTATTATGTTTAATAAATTTCAGTCATTTATTTATATAAATTTTACATAAAACTCGCTTGAAACTTATAAAATAAATAACTAAAATTTTATAAGGGAGAGTAAAATTTGACAGAGGATGCGTACTTAACCCGAGAAGCTATATATAGAAAGGAGAGTGATAGATGGTCACTGGTCACGTGATGTGTTGCTATCGTGGAACCATCATTTGTCATATGTAGAGAATGCCATGTGCCTCTAACTAGACAGAGCACGTGGGGACGGCATCCCAGGTGGGCCCGGATATTCAATGGCCCAGATTGAACCCAAGGACAGGACCGAGGTGATAAAGGTTGGTGGTATCAGGGAGCAAAACCTGAAAAGACCAAATACAATGTAGAAGTGTTAAAGGAACAATGATGGATGGGACCTCATACCATAATGCATCGCAAAAGAGGGCAGGACATGTGCGGTCGTGGCTTCAGCTTCTGACCAGGCTCCAAATTTTGGCCGAAAAGTTATTTACTGGATTAGACCGATCATATCTGATCTGATACCCCACCGTGGATCCGTTATCATGAAACTGATCTTGCATACTTTTAACTTGCCCAGACCGTGTGAAATTTAAGGTACTATCATCTGATATCAAATCTACACTACAGTAACCAAGCCGGCCAGATATTGACACAATTTCGTTTCAAGTCAATTTGATGATATCATATTGCTGAAATCGAATACTTTGGAGTAGGATCTGTAGGAAAAGGCAAAACAATCGCAAAAACTTTATTTTATGAGATTTTAATTAAATTTAATTTTTATAAATAATTTTTTAAATTAGGAATAAAATATATTTTGATTGAAATTTTAGTCGAGTTTAAAATTTTAAATTACAGATTAAATTTGAGTTTTATGATTTAATTATGCCTCATTCGATTAATTACAACGACATTATTTGTTAAGTTTGATAGAAAGACGTTAGTTTTATGAGTATTATTTAATAAATAAAATATTTCAGAGGAACCGAGAGAACAAAGGTGAGCTCAGCAAACCTATTCCCGTTCCTAATTTTACGGTGGCCGTCATCTTTCTGCAGATAAATCCACAGTTATCAGCATTTAGGATCAGGATATTCCTGAAGCTACCAGAGCTTGGATTTCTGAAGTTATTCCCCTGAATGTTTGTCAAACGAGACTTCATTTAGTAAAAAAGCGTAGGATCATACGAATTGCTATAACCGTTGTAATTGACAACTTGTCTAAATAAACAACCAGCTTGCAGGTGATTTCAAGTTTCCATACCTTCTGTACATATGTTTCCACTTCTGACATATCAAGAACCAAACTTTCATTCTATCCAAAGTGACATCAAACTGGTTATGTACATTAGAATGGCTAGCATTTAGTATATTTGACCTTTACTTCCTAAACACGACATCGCTTTGAATAAAAATTTTCTCAATCAATAATATTTTTAATACGACACAGTTTCAAATAATTGAGAGTGCATAATTTCTGTAGAAACTCACATAAGAGAGCACCAAAAAAATTGTTTCCTGTCATCAATATAATATCATATGAAATTATAAGGTTATTGTCAGTAATGTTTTCAAGAAACAAAGGACGAAGATCATGAATCGACACGAACGAACAAAAGAATTGTAATCAGTAGATTTAATTAATCTAATCAGCGAAGCTCCACAGCCGAATATCCCCTTCATAGAAATCATCCATCGTCGGTGGATTGAAAGAAGCCCCACTGAACATCTGATCAAGATACTTGGGAGATTGCAAACAGTCATAGCTGTACAATGATTCCATAGCGCAAATTTGTTCGTTGTAGGCGTCCAGAGGTTGCATAAGGGAAATACCATCGTCAAACTGATCACAAGGAGAGGAGGCCATTGACGGAGATGACGAGGAAGATGAATACGAAGGAAAAGACGGTGATGATCCCGGTGGGGTGGCGGTGGTGGTTGTGATTGTGGTGTTGTCGGTAAAGCTATTGGCAGCAGCTGCAGCCACTCTTTGGATGGATTTTGGAGACATGACAGTGTCAGGAATGCAATGGTAGGAGGTGGTTGGAAAGTTGAGATTAGCAGAAGAGCCCTTTAGGCAGAGAAGTGCAGCATCATAGGCCCTAGCAGCTGCTTCAGCTGTAGCATAGGAGCCTAACCATATTCTTGTCTTCTGGTTTGGTGCTCTTATCTCTGATACCCACGAACCCCAGCTTCTCATTCTCACACCCTTGTACTTATTTTTACGTGAAGATGAGGAGGAGGAGGAAGAGGACTGTGATTTTGCCACTGGCTTTTCTGATTCCATCTTTTGCTCAGTCTTCACCATTGCTCAAGTGTAGACAATAAAAGACTTGGACCAACTTCAAAATATTGAAGCGTATCTTCAATGGAGTTGTTCAAGGATCTGGATTCAAACAAGTGTGGTGTTGTTCAAGGATCTGGATTCAAACAAGTGAAAAAACCGAGGGGTTTTTGACAGGAATAAAGCTAGATCTCAATTGCTCTTTGTCTGACTTTGTTTAGTTTGTGTAGTGAGGTTCGGTCGGGAGTGAAGAAAAGGAATATTTGATTGTGAGGGAGGAAGTTTTAGATATTTATAGGGAGGAGATCGTGAACGTGGGGACGGAGGTAAGCTTCGTCAGTGCATTGGATGACAGATGTGCTTATTAGGGGTACATGGAAATTAAACTCCTCGTATTATTGGCCCTGAAATGACCTATTTGTCCTGCCAATTTTTATATATTATTTTATTTAATCAACCCTCAAATAGGCAGTTCTGAGCTTTCACTATAGGTAGAGTTTCAACTTAACTTGTCAAACGTGGATGCTAAGACATAGAGGAACGTCTTCTCGAAAGAAAGAACAATTGATAAGTATTAGGACGACTTTGTTGTTCTAGACAATATTTTCAAGTCAATTACTCTCATTCAGTGACTTACTTTTTCATTAATAAGTGGGAAGTGCATAAAGACATGCCTGAACACGACTCGGGAATGGAGAACACGCAAGGAAACTGAGGCAGTTTGATCCAGCACCTCCACACCTAGGTTCACCAATCAAAGCAGAACCACCGTGGAAAGGTCAAAAGTAGATATGAAGCAGTACAAGCGTTCCAGAGTTTCTTCGAATGGAGATACCAAGTCACATCACCCCAGTTGAGACACCCACCAACGGGACAGATATTTTCTGCTCCGATTAACCTTTTCATCCGCACATTTACGCAATGTGCATCAAGCTAGACATTTTATTAGTTAATATAATATATAATTTTGTACACAAATAATTATTGCTTTTCACTAAAAAGTAATTAATATGATTATTGATTTTGTTAATAAATATTTTATAAGAGATCACAATAAAAATTAGTTATTCAATTATTCTATAAAATAAATTTATCTCCAACTTTTATTTAATTTTAATTTTTATTATTAACTAGATATATATTATTTAATCTATTTTATATTAACGAATAATAAAAATTTTAAAAAAGATAATTTTAATTATTTGGATTAATTTTTATTTTACAATTATTTTAAATTTTAAATTTTAAAAGTAAAGAATTTAAAGTTTAATAATTATCTGATAAATCTATTCAAAATTACAATATCTTAAAGATATCTTACTTTAAAATTTTTAAAATAATTATTTACATAATAAAATAAAAACATTTAGTTTTAAAAAATAGCATTGATTTTAACCATTGAAATATATTAATAAATAAATGTTGTTTTACAATAAAATTTAGACTTTTACTTATATAATTATTTATTTGTCCTAAATATAATTAACTTATAACCAATGTTATTGATAAATATTTTATAATAAATTTAATAAAACTAATTATTCAATTAATTGATAAAATCAATTTATTTAGTATTTAATTATTTTTAATAATAAAATTGTAACTATATTTGTATTAATAACTAACAAATTTTATGTGAAAAATAAAATAAAAAATTAAGAATCACAATAAAAAATTAAACCAAATCACCATTTAACATTATGGATTTTATGCTAGTTAATCAAAAGGAGAAATGTGTAATTCTATTTAAAAGAACATATATTACTTTGTAGAGCAGATCAATAAATTAATACAGAACATGGGATTCTTCTTCTCAAGACGCAACTTCCAGGATCCGCAGGTTTATGGTTAAATAGTTTTTCTGGATAAAAATTTAAAATCTGAAGTCACATAGCTTAATAAACATATTAAAAAAACTAAAATCACGCGCAGTCTTAACAGTGACAAGGGTAGAGCAACTAGACTGCCTCAACGCAAAACTTACACACAAACCAGCTGTTGCTCATCTGTCAAGCAGCTCCAAAACCGCGTCAAACACAGAGAAAGAGTACCCTCTCCTTGTCAAACGTCCCTTTCTCCAGTCACAAAGATTACGGTCATAAATTATGACACGTTCTCCTCAACGGTTTCATACATGGGCATGGCTTTTTCTTATACTTGCATGTCTTGGAGTTTAATTACTGGCTAGCTTTCTCGTTTGGAAATTCCCATTTTTAAGAATTTTGGTGGCATTCTCGATGCTGGTACTGCAAAAACGATACGGTACTTTTTCGCTTGGGGAAAATAGAAATAATGCCAGAAACACATGCAACCCTTCACCTACAACACCGTTTAGTTGTTTGTTTCACACTTTGTATGGACCGATCGAGAAGGGCTGTTGGTTTCTTCTTAATGGAGAATCATGGAGCGTCATGATAGCTGCAAATTGTGTTCTATCAACCTTTTTTAAGTCTTTCGTATCCCATATTATAAATTTGACCAAATACGCAACTGAATTCCATCCACAAATGTATAATAGGCAGAATTATCAGCTTAACAAGCATAATCTATCGGTAATATGTGCAAGTAAACAAATATATATTACTTGTACAAGCTACTCATGTAGGGCATATGGTTAATATTAAATGATAAAAAGAGGAAAGAATTGTATTTAGGATTAATGATCGTCCAATATTCAGAATCGAGAAAGTCTATGATGAACGTCCGATACTAAGGATTGGGAAGTATATGATGAGCATTGCAAGTTTATTTTATTGGTTTACTTCTTTTCATAATCGTCGACTAACTAGGGAAAGTTCCTGGTAGTGCTGCTGTGCTATATACGAAAGGAAACAAGATAAAGAAGACACAAACCTTTTGTCGTTTTTGGAATTCTTTAATTTATTGATCAATCACATATTTTACACTTTCTATCAATTTGTAATAAGGAACAACCAATACCTTCCTCATAAAAGAAATTTCCCCTTTTTTTAATGTAAATGTAATGACGATATATAGCCTTTATGAGAGGAAGAATAAAAATAACTATGATATATACATGATTATATGAAAATTTTGAATGGAGTTTAGTTTTTACACATGATGTAAGAAGAAATCAAGATATATATTTTCCTTTTAATACTGATGAGAGATGAATAAACCTAAAATTTGAGTTGGATCCAATGATAAAACCATGTGAGAAAAAGAATAATGTCGTCAATCCGTACGAAACCTCTCCATCCTCCCTCCTTCCTCTTCCCCACTCAGGAACACCATTTAAATAAAACTACACAAACAAAATCAAACTAGTGAACATAAAAGCAAGCTGGGCATCTATTTCTTGCCATTCCAAGTTCACGCAAAATATGCAATGACATGCCTTATTTATCAGGTAATGGCTGACAGTGTGATTCTCGCTAAATAATGTGTTATTATAATTAACACATCACATGTCTATGCCGCGCCTAAAAATTGTTTAATCTGCAAGCCTGTCAGAAATCAAGGTTATATGACAATGACCTGGTTCCTTGGAAGATTGAAGGAAATTTCTCCCACGGTTTTATGGGGTTTCACCAATGTCCCTCATTTTGCTTTGACTTTAGTTGCAGTTTTGATCCTAAAATTATATGATTCAAACTAGGTTTTTTTCCAACCAAAAGTAAATGCTTTTACAGATATCAAGGGGCGGCTTTTGTTTATGTTTTTGAGTTGTGCCTGAAGAATTTTGTTGCTACTAAATTCATGTGCTTGTTGAAGTGTGAAAATTAACCACTCCTAGACTTTGAAATATTATATGTGGGAAGAAGAGAAAGTAGGACCGAGCTATACATGGAAGGTCTCACATGAGCTGGTTGATCAACAAATAAGAACTACTTTGACTTACAAAAACATGCTTGCGAAAGGAATAGCAGTGTTTCGCTTTCAGAGCGTACCATAATGGATGTGGCGGCAGTGTGAAAGTAATCTTTATTTGTCCTGCAGACCGCCCATGACCTTGGTGTAGCCTCGTAGCTTTTCCTCAAGGCTATTGAATGACGAAGACAAATCTTTTTTTTTATTGTTAATTTCAAACAAAACAAATAATTTTAAAATTTTAAAAATTGGTTGGGTTGGTCGTGCTAGGCCTAAGCCCAACCTCAGAGGGGCACACGGGCCGATCGGCCCACTCTTAAATATTGACCTAATTCCTGCAAGTATTTACTATATAAATTCATTACCTCATCATGAAAAAGGTACGACTTTAAAACCCTAGCATTCTTTATTCATAGACACCAAAACCTTCACAAAAAGACTAACTTGAGTGTTGGAGGGGTCTACCGGCAATTAACCCCCGGTGTGCCTTTATTGTTTTGCAGGTATTCTTTAGTTAAAGTCAAACAAATTTATGGATCCAAGCAATAACGCCCAGTCCCATCATAATCAGACAGAACCAGAACTAATAAAAAAATACACGACACAAAGTAAATTTTTTTTTGTTGGTTACAACACAAAGTAAAATTTTAACTCGCAACATTTTGAATAGCTTTGAATCTTTGATACATAGTACTTTTATTCATATTTCAATTTTAATTTATAATCCTTTGTATCTTATACGTACCCACTTAATTAAATTCTATAGTAACTCAATTGGCTCCTGCTTAAAGTACAGGCGTATCATATAGGTTGTAATTTGAATGTTACTAGTACCGTAGTACATAAAGACCTACTCTTCGCTCTTCCTTTGTGTACATAAGTTTAAGTGTTGGAGATTCTAGTAATTAATTGGGTAGAAGCTCAGGAATTTGGCATATTGACAAGAAAAACACATGGAGTCCCACAGTAAGATACCAATTTACAAGTACCACGTAGTCGAGAACTATTAGCAACGCGTCTACATGTACTTTTCCTGGCTATTTATGCCAATATAATCAAGTAAGCAACTTAACTCGAAACAAAGAGATCCATGAACACCGATTCACTGACATTGATAAGATACTGTTGTTTCCCCTCCACAGTCCACACAACTCTATCTATTACCCTTCTGTCTTAGTCCCCACCTGCTGATTAAGCTAGACGTACTAATAACATTAAATGAACATAGTCGCATCTTTCATAGTTTATATATATATATATTACCATATCGTGTGAATAGTACCATTAATATACTTGATGATATCCTCGTCTGTCCATCTCTGTACCCATAACCTTCCGTACCTCGCATATTAATGAAAGCAACTTGTAATAATGCTTAATACCCGTATGAGTTGGTGAGTGGTCGAGCCAGCCAGCTGGGGAGAAGCAGACATTATATGCGTGGAAGAAGTCTTCAACGCAGAGTTGAGGGGATGGGCGAAAATGCAAGGAAGGTGAGATCAAGTTGGAGATGTGTTGGGGGATGAAGAGGCAAAGATCCATGTGGGCATGGTTTTACAAGAATCAAAAGATCATTTATTTTGTTTTCTGATCATATCTGTTGTGCTTTATCAGGATAAAGTGAAACCTTCCGCGAAAAGGGTTTCTTTGATGAGAGTATCAATGACAACCACCATATCCGTTGTAATATTGGCTGGCCTAATGTTTTGTGCTTGTTTCTTTTGTGACCAATTATTAATATTATCCTCGACCTCAAAGGGGTGACGTTGTTCACTTAAAAATCTTTCACTGGCATGTACGTACGTAGTTATTTTTAAAGAATGCAAGGTATGAAGATAATATAATAATTAAATGAAGCATTATATTTTTGGAGGGATTCTAGATGAGAAAAGAAAATGTCATGGCATGAAATGCCGACAGATCAGAGATTTGGCCATAACCTCAAAAACTTACACTATAAGCGACAGGGTTGGCGCTGGAACTTTGCACTTGATACCTTTAATCTGGAGTTGCAACCCTTAATTGCATTTATGTCATTACACGGATGATGACTGTCTCAAGTATAGTTAAGGTTGCCGAGACTCAAAATTTAGAAATAGTGACAGATTTATATGCTAGCCCACTACTCGTGACCAAGTGAAAATACCATTTCTCTGGTGAATAAATATCATCTATTTCAAACTTGCTAATAATGTCTTGAAATATAGTATTTGATAATCCCTTTGTTAGCATGCCTGTTATTTGATTTTTATTAAAACAAATAAAGTTTAAATTAGGATATTGTCTAATTTATTTTTAATAAAATGTCTGTCAATGTGTTTTCTTCAATCATATTGTATACAATATTAATTGCTAATTTATATATTGCCACGTTACAATTTTATTAGACCTTTCAATTTTACTTTCAGGTCATCAAAAATTACTTTTGATTATAATAAGTTGCATATTCCCAGTGCTATTACTTACACTCGATTTTGTATGCTTGGCTACCAAATTTTGCTTTTTACTCTGTTTACCACTTAAAATCTATTAGGAATTATTTTGTAGATATGTATTGTAGTTAATGTAAATATCTGTTTCCTTTTTATTAGGAGATTAGGTGC
>JANVCL010000002.1:6466604-6482489 GCA_026546855.1 Erythroxylum incrassatum
GTTATAAAGGATTGAATTTCGGACAGGAAATAGGAAAAAGGGGAAGGAAATAAGGCTACAGCTCGCGATCGCGAGCTGGGTGACGGAATCGACGGCTCGCGGGCGCGACCCGGTGGCGAGTGCGACGGCTCAGCTCGCGATCGCGAGCCGGCTTTTCCTGTTTTATATTTTTATTTATTTATTTATTTTATTTTAATTGTTTTGAGCTTCTTTTGCTCATATGTTTTCCGTCCGACGTCCGATTGCCCTGATTCTTGAGGCATCGGATTCATTGAATATTTAATTTCATTTTACCAGAGATTGGGAATTTTTGGACGGGAAATTGACAGGTGTCCGGGTTATGGTTCTTTAATTACTGTTTTTTAATTGGGGACCTATAGAGGTCCGAATTGAGTTTCGTCAGCGTCATTAGCTTTCTAATGTTTATACGGATTTTATGATGGAAAAAAATGAGATTAGGGCCGGGAATATCATGAACATGCATTATACACCTACATGTGCCTTATTACATAGTAATGATTGGACCATTAGTGATCATTATCTTCTCTGATTCTTATAGAGGCCCAACTGGAGCGTCGATCGACCGACGTAGCAGAGACTTCCCAGCATTAGCTCGGAAGTGATAGGTGAGTAACCTAGGCAGTTTTCTCAATCTAATGTGGGGATAATGGCGGGATCAGGAATGTGTAAATTGTTTGACTTGATTGCCCTACTGAGATTACTGTGATTAATTGTGATGCAAAGATTTACTACTGTTTACTGCTTATTCCGCGCGAATGAATGTCTTAAAACAAAAAAAAATTGTATACCGAGTTTTACTGATTGATGTAATACGCCACCTTCGCGGGGCACGGACTCGGATATCACCAATGATATCGAGTTCGGGTCACGTGGGAGTGGGGTGTTACACCTACACTTATTCAACTGTTTTTGCACACTCACACGAAGAAGCCTGACGGTGTGACATTCATCAACAACCGATGTAGAAAACTGAATGTATGTGAAATTAATGCATTATTATAATTTCTTAATAATAATCCCTTACTAATGTAAACATTGCTTCTTAATAGGACCAAATACAACAAACCATTCGGCGACAATCTCAGGAGGAACAACCTGTAAATGAGACTAAGACGTATCTTGATGCTGTGGGTGATAAGGACCGTCATGGAAGGATATTCGAGCTAGGTTCATATACGAACACATGTTATTCTCAATCCTCCATGTCCAGTACAACAGCATATGCTAGGCTAACGGACAACAATGAAGTCACCAAGCTTCGGGTCACAGTACACACAGTGATGGAGCAGATAACTCATATGAAAGAGGAGCAAATGACTAACGTGAATGAATAGATGAAGCACATGGAGCAGATGGCTAAGATGAGAGAGGAGGTGGAGCAGATGGCTAAGATGAGAGAGGAAATAGAGCAGATGGCTCAGCTAAGACAGGAGATGGAACAGTTGAAGGAGAGGCTTAGTAGCTCAGAGCACCCGCGATCACCACGACATTAGCTTGTCCTAGTCATTTGCTTTCAATTACAAATATAAGTTATGTACACTGTAATGTTTTTGTTATCAATTAAAATAATTTTAACTTTATATTATCAATTAATTTTCTAATTAAACAAATTATATACATACAAATTAATTTATTATGCACAGATAATTGATAACTCTTAAAATTATGCATTTATCACATGATCATGAAATTGGATTTGGTAATTTCTTACTTCTAATTACCGACGGAATATAAAATACCGTCGGGATATCATTGTATTTTACTGACGGAAATGCTAATACCGTCGGTAAAGTGGATTCATTTACCGACAGTATTATATATTTTGTCGGTAAATATGCATACTTTTGCGATTTTATTGACTTGATTTACCGACGGACTACAGTCTGCCGGTAAATTAGATTTATTTTTGCGACAACATTACATTTTCCGTATGTAAATATGAAAAATATTTCATTACATTAACTTCGGTTTACCGACGAAAATTTGTTCGTTGGTAAATGTTTCCGACGATTATGTCGTTTAGGCTTTCCGTCGGTATTGGTAAATTATCGATGGAAACACAAATTTAAGACCATCGTTAAATTTACCGAAGACCTTTGTTAAAAGCATCACAGGAATTCTTTGTTAAAGACTGAATCCTCAAGGAAATAAACAGAACTTTCCTGTATCTTATCCCCAAAATCCCTAACCCTAGCAGTTTCCAACAGCCACAAGCCTATCTATATTGCAACTTTTTGTGCAAAATCATTTGGAAATAAGTGACCAAGGTTATTATTAGTGATTCAAAAGGAGCCTTTATTGAGAGAAGACTAATTAGGGACAACATTATAGTCATTAAAGAGCTTTTGAGTGGCTATTCCGTAAGAAATAAGCCTAAGAACTGTACCATTAAAGTTGACTTCCTAAAGGCCTTTGACTTTGTCAGTTAGGATTTCATCTCTTATCTTCTGGAAGTCTTTGGGTTTCTTGAGAAGCTCAGATCACAAGTAATGGCATGCATTACTACTACCTCTTTCAATGTTCTAAGCAACAACGAATCCTCTCATATCTTCCAAGGGAAAAGAGGATTAAGACAGGATGATCCCCTATCTCTTTATCTCTTCATACAATACATAGAGGCCATCACTAAACTATTGAAATGGAATATTTCCTCCAATCCTGACTTCAAATTTCTCTCAGAGTGTAAGAAAATTGGCCTTATCTCTCTTTTATTTGCAAATGATCTAATTTTATTTTTGGAGCTCATGATTGCTTCCATTAGTTCCCTAATGAACTCAAAACTATAGTTTAAGGAAATTTTGGGATTGCAACTAAATAAATCCAAGAGATGTTTAATCTTTGCAAAGAGTGCCACAGCTAACATGATAAGATTCCAAGCTCTCGTAGGTATCCAAATCAAAGCCCCTTCCTTTAACTATATGGGACTTATTATTGCAACCAGAAAGTTGAGATATAGAATGCTTAACCTTTATTGAGACAATTTGAAAAAGGATATCAAATTAGTGCAATTTATCTCTCTCGGCTACAAGTAAGGCACAACTAATTAAAATTATCATAAACTCCTTACATGTATACTGGTCCTCCCATTTCTTCTTATCCAAGGGCCTAACAAAATCTATTAAGAAACTCTTAGGAAGATTCTTAAACACAGGAGGGAAAGAAGGTACATTCCTATATAAGATATGGTTGAAAGAGGTTTGCAAACCCTACAAAGAAGGTGACTTAGGAATAATCGCTTAGGCATCACCAATAAAATCCTAATTAGAAAAAAAAACTCTAGAAGATTATGAATAATTAAGAATCTTTAGGGATCCAATGGTTGCACTTGTGCTTTCTAAAAGGGAAGAGTATACTTTCTTAAACAACCATTGAAGCTTAAGAATGATATTAGATCTCAACTCAAATGCTTAATAGGCAATGATAAATGGTGTAACTTTGATCCTATCTCTAATCCTCCCACATTCCATTCCCTTAACACAAGGTTTTCTCTTAAATCCATAGTGACTGTGTGGGTATCGAACAATTAGTGGCACCATGTGCTTAAACCAGTGTTTTGAAAATCGAACCGAACTAGTCGGTCGGACCGGAGAACCGATGGCTAGGAGCATGAAACGGTCCAGTTTAGCCCTTATTTTTTGTGAGCGGTTGACCCGTTCATTTTGCGGTCGGACTGGTAAAAACTACTGAATCGGTGAAAGAAAGAACCGGCGTCCATTTGAAATGCCTTGATTTTGATGATTTCAACTTAAATGAATATTATGATTAGTGATCTTTTTTAAAAAATCTTTTTGATAAAATATGACTAGTAAGCTTTGTTATCTTATTTTGTATTGTCTTGGTGAACTTAAATTTTTTTTGTATATTTTGAAGTTTGAAAGTTTAAATTAAGTTTACAATTAGATAAATAATTAAATAGTATATTTAAAAATTATCTTATATATATAATATATAAATAAAAATTTATATATTTATTAGTCACCGGTTCAATCACGATTGACATTAACCCTTGAATCAGTTGCTTCTTCGGTTCAATCACTGACCCAGTTTTTAAAATATTGGCTTAAACAATGTCTCAACTATCTCCCCAAGTATAACCCAAATTAGGGTTAATATATATATATATATGGCTTGGCAACATATCCGTCGTCTATTCGATCATTTCAACAAAAGAAATTATCATAGACAAGGCTCCATCCATGAGGGGGAGATAGTTTATATCTCAAATATCTCCCTAATTACAACTCAAATCAGGGTTGAAATAAAAGATATACATGGCTTGGCAACATAGACGTCTATTCTAACATTTCAATAAAACAAATTATCAGAGATAAGGCTCCATCCATGAGGGCTGGGAGATAGTTTGGGGCAAACTACTCCCACCCAGAGTAACTTGCCTCTTGTGGCTCATAGTTAAAAGGAAATTACCAGCACTCAACATATTGAAATCTCTCAATGTAAATAGCAACTATTTGTTTTGTAAAGACGAAGAGGAAACGATAGAGCATTTATTTTTCAGTGTAGATTCTTTTCACAAATATGGAATGTCGTGTCTATGGTATACAAAATCAGGAAAATTCACTTGTAGATTTTCTAGAATGGATGTTACAAAATAGGTTTGCCCCTGGAGGGGAGAAGGCAGTTATTGTAATTATCTTTGGGACTTTGATATATCACCTGTGTAAAGAGAGGATTCAAAGATGTTTCTATAAAAAAGAAAAATATTACCGTGCAGTCCTAAAGATGGAGATGTTTACATAAATATGTGAACTCCTAATGCTCCAAAAGAACTTGATCGACCTCAATACACATAAGAATCGTGTCTGGAGCTTGTAGAGATCGCCCTTGTTGCAGATAACTACACATGCAACTCAACTATGATCCCACATGCATATATGATTGAACTATGTTCAAGTTAATTGGGGATATTAAAGAAGTTCAGGTATACTGGCTGCTTTACTCTTCTGGATTTTTTCATCCTCGGTTTGATCGAGTCAGGCTTTAGATTGCCCAGACTCAGTGGGGCTTAAGCTCGGATGCCTCAAGCCCTATCAAGTCTTGGACCGAACTCGAGCTGGGGTAAAAACTAAGCTCAACGCGATTTATTGTCATTTTGAGAGAGAACTGGTACCTTACTATAGTATCTTAATTTAATATATAATTATTAATTAATAAATAATCTTTATTAATGTAATATGTTAATAAATTTAGCATAATAAGATAATAAATAAGATGATCAAGCACTTATTTTATCATGATTTATATTTTACAAATAATTAGTTTAAGTAATTTTATTGTTAATAACTAAAATTCAAAACATTATTATTTCATTGATTAACATATTTAAAGATCATTACTTATATAAAAAATGAGCAAGTATTTAATAGGTCATTATTAATTTATTTACATAATATTATGTTTATATTAATTAAAATGATAGAAAATTAAGTTTTTATTAAAATAATATTTTATTATCTAATATACTAGTAAATAAGATAATTATTATCTTATAGTAATTTATAACTATGTAACAATCAATTTTAATAAATATGGAATAATATTTTTTATAAATTATTTATTTTATTCATATTTTATTTATAAGAAATTATCTTATTCTCTTTTTTTATTTGCAAGTGATTTAATTTATATATTCATAAAAATATTAATAAAAAAAACTATTAGTATTGAGTTTAGCAAGCCGATCTATAAAAAATGAAATTGCTTTGAAATTGAATATTACAGTTAATACAATAACAAGAATTGATCAATCATTATTGATTAACAATAAATGTAAATCAATTAATTTTATATATTTAAAATTATAAATATTAACATTAATAAGTTAATTATTACTTATTAATATTATTATATAAAAATATTAAATTTAAAAATAATTTACTAATTTATAAATATATAAAATTGACTATTAAAAAATATGCTAAATTAATATTCATTAATTATTGACAAATTAAATATTATTATACTATTTAACATAAGTAGGTACAATTTACAATTTAATTTATTAGTATAACAATAATATCTCAGTAGAAATCTTGCTGATAATTTTGTTTGTTATTAATAAAGTTAATTATTAATTAATATTCATAAAATATAATTTTAAATAAAATGTGAATATATTCGTGTAATTTATTATTTTATTATATATTTGTTAAAAAATCTTACTACCTTAATATAATCTAATAAATATAAATTTATTAATTATAAATAAAATTTTTATCATATACGTACCTTGTAAGAAAATAAAATTAAGATAAGAAGATATGATAGAATCCTAAATTAATATTAAAAAAATCACCATATATTTGAAACATAAATAACTTTGATAGAATTGATGAAATCAAATAAGAGATTGGCATATTTTATCATACACTTCACTAATTAGTCTTGAAGATCTTACTAGGTTTTATAAATACTCAATTATGTCATTCTTCTAATACTTATTATATGAATTTAAAAGTGTTGTTATAATTAAATTATAATTCTGAATAAATTATATTTTTGTTATCAAAATTGTGGTTCAAAATTTATTTAAAAAAATGAAAAGGTGACTTAAATCAGTTTTAAGATTTTAAAGTAACGAAATAATTTATCATTTAATCTGTAACGAAAATATGTATATGAATTTGTAGTTATATAAACATTTCTATCGTATCAGTTACTTACTATACCCGCTCCTAGAGCTCACTGCCACAATTAATATGGCAAGTACCAGTCACGGGACAGCGACAAGCGTGGGGAAACTGGACAAAGGGAAACGCTTAACTTCTACTGGACAAAGGGAAACGCTTAACTTCTACTTCAAGATCTCCTCTGTCAGAACTGTGTCATCTGACAACGATTATTTTGTTCTCATGGCGCAATACTGTAACCCAAGCGCTCCAGTTGCGGTACTGTTGCTGATGTTGTGTTGTTTACTAGTTGCTGAAAATCTAACTCAAAGAGCAGACGCTATATGGTTAACGATTCCCAGTTCTGGAACAAAGTGTCTGTCAGAGGAGATCCAAAACAACATTGTCGTTTTGGCCAATTACTATGCTTTTAACGAACAAAACCCCGAGCAGACCTTTGCCATCTCCACCAAGGTAGGTGGGCTACATCTTTTATCAAACGGGAAAATTTTATCTGTTTGACCATTGATATATCGTTGACATTTAAGCAACGGTGATTCAGGTGGCTAATTCTTGTTTGGTTCGATTGAATTGTTTTTGAGTTTTGACTTTGTTCTATAGGTGGTGAGTTGGGTTACTCCCATAACTTAGGAGACTCGGTCTAAATATTTTTTCTTTCAGGTCACATCCCCATATGGGAACACTCTTCACCAGAATAAGAATGTAACCATGGGTCAATTTGCTTTTACAACCACTGAGGATGGAATCTACATGGCTTGTTTCTGGGTGGATTCACTTCAGCAACAAGTTGTACATGTAACTCTAGGCCTTGATTGGAAGATTGGAATTTCTGCAAAGGATTGGGATTCAGTGACTACGAAAGAAAAGATTCAGGCAAGTTCTTACCTGCTTCACCCTGGCTCAGTATTTACTTCACATCTATGTTTATATATCTTCCTTCTGTGCCACTTTTTAGCATGGTATATATTTGATGTCTGCTTATGCTCAGGGTGTTGAACTCGCCCTAAAGAGAATCGCGGAAGTAGTGCAATATCTACATTATCGAGTAAACTATCTGAAGGAAAGGTATATACCTATGCTACAGATGTAATTGATGAAACACAACCATGCACAATTTTCAAACTTGCCTCTTGGTCATCCACTGACAGGGAAGCAGGAATGAGGCAAGTGAGTGAAAGAACCAACGAAAGAGTGGCATGGTTCAGTATTATGTCCCTTGGTGTATGCATTGTTGTTTCAGTTCTGCAGCTGTGGCACTTAAAGCGTTTCTTCCAAAAGAAAAAGCTCATATAAATCCTCTTTTTCTGTAGTCACTCTTTCAAAAAGACGTCAAACTACATATTTCGATGATCGTAGCATAGTTTTTCTTTTTCCACCTTGATTTTCCCTTCATCTCCTAGGTGGCTGGTGGCTTGAAAGCTTGGAGTACCATGGATGCCAAATTTTTCATGGGCATGATTCTACAGGAGACTGTTGTCCTGTAACAAAAAGTAACTGCAACATAGCGAAATAAATAGGAAAAACGTTTAAGGAAGTTAAGTGAACGATTATTTCATTGATGCAGAGAAAAATACTAACAAGCTTGTCTTTTTATAGTTGAAGTAGGCTTCTCAATTACAAAAATAAAGCATTATCAATATCTCTGCAGATTTCCTAACAAACATTTAAACAAATAACTGGTATGCATCTTATTTAATAGCTAGATATGAAAATAGTTTCATTTCAAAAATACAATCAATCTCAACAAACATTGATACTAAAAATATTCTTAATTATATAACAATCCCTCTTTTAATTCAGAGGTTGTACACCTATCATAAATCGAAAGTTCTTAAATTTATTCTCTTGCAAAGCTTTTGTAAGAATGTCTACAGGTTGATCATTAGTGTTGATGTAGACTAACTCTACTTCTCCTTTTGCAACCAATTCTTTAATGAAATGAAACTTAGTTTCAATATGTTTTGTTCTCCCTTACTGGACAGGATTTTTAGATATATATTGAAATTGTTAACTTATTGTCACAAAACACTCTAGTTGGATATTTTTGCTCCAAGTTTAAATTTTTTAAGATCCTTCTTAACCAAACTATTTGTCAAGCAGTAGTTACAACTGTTGTATACTCCGCTTCTGTGTTTGAAAGAGCAGCTTTCTGTTGCTTCTCTAATGACCAGAAAATTGCACCCGAACTAAGGCTAATAATATAACCTGTTGTACTCTTCCTATCTTCTGCATATGTAGCCCAATTATTATCATCAGTAAATGCAGTAAGAGGTAATCTTGCAACTCTTCCTATCTTCTGCACATGTAGCCCAATCACTATCAGTAAATGATGTAAGAGGAATTGATCCAACCCTACAAGAACTATATCAATCAAACCCTATCGAACAACAAACTTCGAGGTCATCTACCAATGAACAACCTCAATTTATCTTAACAAGTGCTGAACGATCTTCATGTCTGTTTATCTTTACCACCTATAATTAAACTTATGCTTAAATATATTTTTACATGTTTATTGTGTTTTTTCTTATCATTATTCTTTTATTGTCAAGTTCCAATACCGCCATAAGAAAAAGAGGTAAAGGTATCACTAAAAGTTCTGAGTTGCAACGCATGAATGTTGCAATGAACAACAAGGTATTTATACATATTGACCCAGACAATGTCGTCCTGTTGATAAGATCCAATCAACAAAATTGTCCAGTGAGTTAAGGGTCATTGTCAGAATGAATTGTCTTGCCATCACCATGTCAAGCAGTTGAAGGAAGACAACTTGCTACAAAATGTTTTGGACAAAGTTTCAGTAATTTTTCAATTTATTTAATTATATGCAATTTTATTTTACTTATTTAATTTAAAGATTAATTTAACTTTTACGTGTTGTTCACAGATAAAACTCAATATCGTTAATATCAAGAGCTCTAAAGTTTCAAGCTATGTAAGTTCACTGTTGAAACAAAGGGCGAAGGATCATCGTTATCGACTCCATAAATACTACAAGTCTTTTCCTTCAGATAAGGAGGCAAAGAAACATATTCTCAAACAGGTGATTCCAGAAAAGTGAAGCGAAATGTGTGATTATTAGGTCTCTACCAAAGTTAAAGTTTGTCTTCTTTCTCTTCACATTTGCTTTCATTATTTTTTTACACAATTTAATGATTATTTCTTTTCTTTATTTAGAAAAAATGTGGAAAACCAAGGTTAACAAAGGAAAAAAAAACTCCTCACAACATCGGCTCCAAATCATTTGTTTTCGCACGAAAAGAATTTATAAGTTCTTTGTTTATAAGTTATTATTATATCAGTAAATACAATATTATCCATTGTGTTTCAAATTCTTTTTCCTAAAATAGAGTCAAAATTAGTTATATGAAGAAGAATGTGATAGGATCACGCTCTACAAAATGACATACTACAAGGAAGGTGAAGGCTAGACATCTGAAAAAGTAAATAATAATTATGTAAGTATTAAAATTTTATTTTTAAGTTTATTTATTTATGTAGTAGTAACTAATAATATTTGAATTAAATCTTGATTTTGTATTTTAAATTTTAGGATAAGAAGCACGAGTTGTTGCGAAGATCATTGTCTAACAAAAATGAGTTAAACGTAGATGACATTTTCAACAACGTCCTTGATACAAAATCAGGGTACATCAAAGGTCTTGGATATGGCCCTAAGCTAATTGATTTATCATCGTCACAACCAGCATATGTAACGATGCTTCAAGAGAAAAATCAATCGCTTAAGGCTCAGTTACAATGTAATAAAGAAAAATTAGATCGTATAGAGGAAAAGTTAGAGTGTATTGAAGAAAAATTACAACGTAATGAAAAAAATTAGATTGTACGAAAAGAGAATTAACCAACTTTTAAAAAATGGTAAACAAATATTTAGGTCAAAGTATGTAAATAGTAATGACGATGATGAGGAGTCTTAGTTTGTACGTAAATTTTTTTGTTAACTTTT
Source organism: Erythroxylum incrassatum (assembly GCA_026546855.1). NCBI lineage: Eukaryota > Viridiplantae > Streptophyta > Magnoliopsida > Malpighiales > Erythroxylaceae > Erythroxylum > Erythroxylum incrassatum. The sequence continues at coordinate 6,477,243 of JANVCL010000002.1, forward strand.
GTAATTAACATTTAATTACATTTTATTTTTTTATATAAAATGCATATAATTTTTAATTATTTATATTTATATTTTTGTTTACTTAATTATAATTTAAACAATGTTAAAAACAATAAGATGGATTAAAAATGTTATCAACAATTATAATTAAATGATAAAATGTTAATAAAAAAGTGTAGTAAAAAATAAAAAGTTCGTCACCAAAACTTTTTAACTACAATTACAAAATCATCACCAATACTTTTTTAGCTACATTTTACAAAGCGTCGCCAATAATTAGTTACGTTCTGATAAATATATTTTACTACCAAAATTAAATTGTCGCTAAACATTATTACCTACGCTTACGTTAACGAAGCTAATTATGTTTAGCGACAACCAAAAAATGGCGCAATAAGTCATTTGCGACAATTTGCTTTCTCTTGCCTGTGCCTTTTTGCGAGGGAGCCATGATCGGAGCAAACTATATTGGATGACGATTTTGTGAAAATGTGACAAATAAGTATTTGCTACCAAGATTTGACAACCATTTATGCTACGATTTTTTACCATCGCTAAAAAGTTTTTGCGCCTAATGATTGTCTTTAAGCGATGAAAAGTTTTTGTCACCAAAAACATGTTCTGTTTTAGTTACTTTTCGTGTATACCTTTTTTTCGTATAATTCAAATTTTTATCTCACAATATTTTAATTATATGTATGAAATTAATATCTACTTTATTTAAGTCTCTAATCATCTTAATTATTTGTTATTAGTAATTGATTCTATTAATAATATTTAAAAATTATTTTAAAAGTATTATTCCACTTTGATCAAGAGAATTTTTCAAATTAATCTAAATGAGAATATCGAGCTTTAAGGTGATTAATTATTTAATTACTTTCATATATTTTATTATATTTTAATGACTATTAATTGAGTTAATCTAGACTATTAAAACATATTAATCCATATTTTGAAGACTTAGTACAAAAAGATTACAAATATAATGTTCAGTCTATCAGTGAATCAGATAATCATTAGTATTTCTTCGGTTATTTCATGTAAACTTACGCCACCGCCAACTTATTGCTTCAATTTCCGCCGTTATCAATAAATTACTTTTGATTTACACTCCTTCCAAAATTTAAGCATGCAAATTACCATATTTTATGTTGTTTGTTTTTAAAAATTATTTTAAAGCTTTTTGTGATTTTAATTATTTTAAAAACTTTAATAATTATTTTTTGTAATTATCTAAAAAAATTGTAGTAATAATTTAACAAATTCAAAGTCTCTTTCTAGGGTTTTTAGTTTTACAAACTTTCCTTAAATAGTTAAATTATTAATTAAAATAAATGAAATCACATTAGTTTCGCTCTTATTTTATCCTTAAAAGATATATTTTTCATAAAAAAAAAGCCTTAAAAGATGTAAAGGAAATCTTAAACGGGGACTGGGCTCAGTGACAATAGTTGGGTCGAGCCGGCCCACAAGGCTCTTGGAGTACAACCGATTTAACAAATTCTTGGAACATTTTGTACGGCTACACAAAGAAAAGGAATTTTGATATTTGTGGAGTTGGGAGAAATGGCGGTAACAATGGCAGCGATGGTGGCGTTGACGCCATTCTCAAGAATAGCGTCATTATCTGCTCGAAGACCACCCAAATGGAAGTGGGCATTTACGCAACGGGTCTCCTGCTCCTCGACGTCGTCAAGGGCGAGAAAACTTGTGTTATACTCGAAGCCCGGATGCTGTTTGTGTGATGGTCTCAAAGAGAAGCTTCAAGTTGCCTTTTCTCTCTCTGGCCCTCACGCTCTCCACGACGTCGAATTGCAGGTTAATTTACTCTATTTTGTAATTCCAATGTCTTTGGTCTCTCACGGCGATGGTTTTGTTGTGTTGAAGTTTTGTTGCTGCGAGTTTTGCCAGGTCAGGGACATTACGAGCAATCCCGAGTGGGAAAAAGCTTACCAGTATGAGATACCCGTTTTGGCCAAAGTTCTTGCTGATGGAACCGAGGTTAGTATCCCGGTGATCCTTTTAACTTAACCTTGAAGTCTGATGCTGAATTTTGCATATTTGTTTAAACCTTATTTTACAGCATTCTAAGCTTTGAAGTATTGCAAGAGCATTTTCCAATCGTTTTGGTCATAAATAGCACTTTTATTTAGTTGAATGCATAGCCCCAGATTGCAGAAGCAAACAACATTTTCTACATGGTTCCTTCAAAGGGTTCTTGTTGTTATGGAAACGAGAACTATAATAAATGAATGTACCTGGTCCAACACTCATGAAATGGATGCTAATTTGGCCTCTAAAACTGTTGTGATTGAATATTTCAATATGTTGGGCTACTTCATATTGATTTAGTTTGAAGTTAGTGTCAATTTGGACCTCTGAGCGGCTGTTTCTTTTGTTCATGAGATGAAGCTACCCTCTATATACAATTGACGGACCTATGTCATATTTGGGTTAGTATGGACCCAAATGAAGCGAGGATCAAGTTTGATAGTTGAAACCCATAGCTTTGCCACCTGGATTATTCAAAGAACGGTCTTAGTTATTGAATTCTCATCAACAACCTTTTTCTAGTGCACATTAGTACTATTGTCATCTTTTCTTGGTTTAATTTAACATTTAGAAAGTTTTTTGTGTTCATTTTTTAAGCTATATACTCATCCACCGAACGATTTGCTTTAATGGTGAGATCTCCTTTTTGGCAATGAATCTGACCCCACTTTTTCATGCACTAAATTAAAATATTAATGTAGTGCTAATAGTGCCGAACGTTTGTTTCTAGTAGTTGAGGGCTAATCCTCTTTGAACATCCCAGTGACTTGATCGACCATTTGGAAGCCTCCGTTTAGCACTGTCTTGAACAATTTGTGGGATTAGGGCACACTTTCTGTATGTTAATTTTTAAGGCCTTATCTTATGAGAAATACGATCTTCCTCTCAGGACCCTCTACCTAGATTATCACCTCGACTTGGAGTGGAGCTCATTCAGAAAAAGATAGCAGCTTGTTTGACAGAATGAAGAGGCTCTATGTAAATGGAATTATAGCAGAGAGACACTGAACAATGTCCCACATTTCCCCACCCATGTCCTTCGAAAAAATTAAAGAAGGAAAGGTAAAAAGAATCTGGATGCGCTGACAAGGATGAAGACCATACTCTTGTCCTTTCCCTTTATCTGTATGTTCTGTCAACAAGGATGTGTGTTCCGTATCATTTTGATGTAAATTCAAATGTTTCTGGCATTGCAGCCTTAAAAAATTGTCAAAATAAGGATAGCCAATGCCTCTGTTGGTTATTGTGGAGATATTTCACAAAAGATATGTCCTTTCAGTTCCATTTTTGTTTCGTCATTGGCGAATTACAAACTGTTTTGGTATTTCCTTTAAAAGGGTTTTCCAGTGCGGGCCTATAGCTTTTGGAAGAACTAAGTACGGAACCGAATGAAAAGCTTGTAAGATCACTAGCAGGACTTGAAGTCCCACTGACCCAAGAAAGGGAAAAGAAAAGCTTATTATCTGGAATACCAGCTTCGAAAGTAGGCTCTCAGTTTTATTTGAAAGAGGCAAGAAGGTCGCATCTCCCAGATTGAGAGATACAATTCATTGACCAGTTAGCTGCTCAGGCACGGGAGCTCGCCATTCGCGCTACTTGTTCATCTTACAAAATAATAGGGGAGTAGTTCTCATAGTTCTCAAAAGGACATCTCGCTCTAGAAAAAGACAAAAGGTGCATCTATCCCAAAAGAAGATTCATGTGTATCAAAGCTCTTTGACCCAAAAGTGAAGATTCTGAAATTGACCACGTAGCTTTTAACCCCCCATGTAAGATCTCCGATTGGTGGGCTACAAATTTTGATGAAAATCCCAAGCTCCACCATCCTATTTCCCTCAATTCTGAAACATTGATATTCTACTTGCATCTGATCACAATCTTCAAAGTACCATACTGATGTCCACGTTTGCAATGTATTTAATTGCCTTGGCTTTCAGGGCCTCACTTGATTAGTCCTGCTTTGCTTTTAGGTGGTACAATTGGATGAATTTTTTGACCAGAAAGTTGAAAAAGTTGGGTCTCCAAAGGCTTAAAGAAAAGCAGCTCGCAGCTTTATGTCAAGAAAAGAGTGCTTAATGAACTCTAAGTTCCTTGGCGTTTCCCATGGCAATGGAGCACAGACGGTACAGTGGTCAATTCTTGTTGTCGTTTTAGTGTTTTAAATCTTCAAATTTATGAGTGTAATCAATATCCTTGCAGCATAAAGCTTGCATTCTCATTTCCAAAAGAAGGTATATAATCTATAGATCCCGAGTATCATAGTCTATTTAACGTGTACGATTCGTCTCGTTCACTCAATCATTCAGCTATAAATACTTACAGGATCATTGCACGTCAGGCCACCTTCTTCTTTATGGTATGAAACAGACATTTTTTCTATAATCTTTTTGCGTAAAGAAATGAATTTGGGTGGTAGCACTTTACAATGGCTAGCTAGTTTTCCATTAAAATGGAATGCCTTTTTCTTGCTTTTAAGTAGACACATACTCTTCCTTTAGATCCATTTACGTGCTTTCCCTATAATTGACCACTCGTTTCATGTTCCTTTTTTATCCAGCTATAAAGTGGAGTATTCCTATCCGGCCACCAAAATATCTTTTGCTGTATGATATGAGTTGCTTGGAGCTAGTCATTGAAATGTAATCACTTTGAAATAAGTTGGTTTTAAGTGAGCAAGAAAAGAACCTCTCAAAATTAGGATAAGCTCGATCGGGAGATGTAATAGATAAATGAAGACTATATAATTATTGTTAACATTGTCTAAACTATTTTGCACGTTATCAAATGATCTATAGTATGAAGAGTTATATTAGTTATGATAATCATAAGAACTATTAATATAATAAATTTCTAACTCTTTCAAGATTAACAAGTATAAGATATACATACATTGTGAGTACTTTGTTAATATAGACACAATATAATTGGTACAGAACATCTATTTCCTTTTGGTGCTAGCATGAGCTTAAAGGGAAAGGATCATGACTCAATTTCATAACCCTGAAATACTCGGATTTGACTTAATTGTAAGAAAGTAACTCAATTTAATCTTGACTTATTCAGCTAAGTCGAATATTAGATGCAAGATCAAAACGTCATTGTTTTGACCATTATATTGGAACCCATTACCGGATATCCAACCTCTTACGAAAACCCAATTAGACCAGAGCATTTCCACTCTTGCTTTGATAC